>ML421806.1:21632-157109 GCA_005239525.1 Nicotiana knightiana | reverse complement strand
AATGCTCATAAAATGTAAGGTATATCACATGCTAAACCATGCAATTTAGTCTCGCATCAGTATCATGATATTAAAAGATTTTTAAGACAAAGAAATATCCCGATCAGGCCAACGGAGACCAAAGGAGAACCATCCGAAGGCTCGCCAGCAATTTCTTCCTAAGTGGGGAAGTACTGTATAAAAGGACTCCCGATCTATATCTGTTAAGATGTGTAGACGCCAAAGAAGCCGAAAAGATCATGGGCGAGGTCCATTCAGGAGTATGCGGTCTCCACATGAATGGGTACATCCTCGCAAAGAAAATCTTGCGGGCTCGATATTATTGGATGACCATGGAGAAAGATTGTTTTGGTTTCGTCCGGAAGTGCCATAAGTGTCAAATACATGGCGACCTGATCCATGCACCACCCTCAGAACTGCATCCTATGTCGGCACCCTGGCCATTTGTTGCTTGGGGAATGGATGTCATTGGGCCAATCGAGCCAAGGGCCTCAAACGGGCACATATTCATTTTGGTTTCTATCGACTATTTCACGAAATGGGTCGAGGCCGTCACGTTCAAAGCTGTCACTAAGAAGGTGGTGGTGGATTTCGTGCACGCTAATATCATCTGTCATTTTGATATCCCAAGAACTATCAATACCGACAATGCCGCAAATCTAAACAGTAACTTGATGAGAGAGGTATGTGAACAGTTCCAGATAACACACCGCAACTCGACCCCTTACCGGCGCAAAGAAAATGGCACCGTTGAAGTTGAAAATGAAAACATCAAGAAAATTCTCAGGAAAATGATTCAAACATCTAGACAATGTCATGAAAAGTTGCCTTTTGCATTGTTGGGATACCGCACGACCGTGCGTACATCGGTGGGAGCTACCCCTTACCTATTGGTTTATGGCACTGAAGCCGTAATACCCGCTGAAGTTGAAATTCCTTCCCTTCGAGTTATTGTCAAAGCAGAAATTGAAGACAATTAGTGGGTCAAGACCCGAATGGAGAAATTAACTCTTATTGATGAGAAAATAATGGTCGTAGTATGCCACGGACAATTATACCAGCAAAGAATGGCCCGCGCTTACAACAAGAAAGTTCGACCTAGGAACTTCAAGGTAGGGCAACTCGTTTTAAGACGTATTCTCCCACACCACAAAGAAGCGAAAGGAAAATTAGCCCCAAACTGGAAAGGTCCATACATCATAAGGAAATTTCTACCAAAAGGAGTGTTATACCTGGGGGGACATCAAAGGAAATGACCCCGAAACGGCTGTCAACGCAGATGCCGTCAAAAGGTATTATGTTTGATCCTCTATATATTTTCAAGTGTTCTCTGGTTGGGATGGCGAAGGCATTCATTCTCTCTACCTAAACAACATTAACCCTTCTTGCAAAGCCTTTGAGCCGGTCACTCTTCTTTGATTACCCTCTTTGGAACCCAAAGTTCTTGCCAAAAAAAAATCAATTAGAAACAAAAACAACAACAAAAGTTTCCTGAACTACGTTCGACTTTATTCCGAAAGGATACGTAGGCAGCCTCTCCCTGGGGTTCAGTCACACCAAAATAAAAATTCAACATTTCCCCAAGAGTTTAAGCTGGGGCAAATGTTATGTTCAGCGACGTTTTCGCATAAAAGGTTCCAAAGTTGTAATTCAATACAAATTCTTTTCGCCCAAAAACCCTGTTCAAGTCCTTCCGATAAATCAACAAAGATGTCCAAATTGGAGGATACAGTTGTTCGGAGAAGATACAAGAAATGAGAGAAATTAAAATGAGAGAGTCTTATCGGTGAAAACCCACACGGGCACTGTAAGGCGACGGTGAGTAGAGAAATCGAAAATGAGAGATTCTTGTTAGTGAAAACTCTCAAATAGAACTTCAAGGCAATGGTAAGAAGAGAAATGAGAGAGGTTATTCGGTGAAAACCCGCAAAGGGCGCCACTGATCGAAAAGGATAATGGGTCACTGACATGGACACAATCCGGGGCAAGGTTTCTCAATCTCGAGGTAATAGTTGTGATGAAGTTCTGAGAGTCAGACGGTTTACACGGATCAGACATCCAGTCCAAAGGGCATGTCATGTTTATTAAAGCCCGCATGCACTCCAGATAAGTCTTTCTTTTCATCCCCCAAAAGGGACACCTCTTGTTCAAATTCGTCGTCCATTCTGTCGTTTATTTTTCTTTTGAATCACTTTCGGTCTATCTCTGTCCCAAAACTAAGGCAAAGAAAAGATGGCAAGACTGATTTACGGGGCTCTCATTTGACGCAGGTCAATATGCAAAAGGAACCCAGCATCGTCGGGGACATCGAATCGATCCCGACTGGCCACAAGGGCTGATGATTCAAAATCAAAACCTTGAAAGGAGAAAGTCAAATCGAAGTTCCTATAAAGGAAATGAAGTTGAAAGGTTGAACCCCGTGTGGCTAACCATCTTGGCAAGGTTTGAAAAGTTGAAGTATTCCCGGTGGCTTAAAGTTACAATTGGAAGAAAAGTCATAAGTGAAAAGCCAATAAAGGCGAAATAAAGTTGGAAAGGTTAAGTCCCACACGACCAACCGTTGCAGCAAGATTTGAGGGGCCAAAACTCCCCCCCCCCCTGATACTCTGGAAATCCTAAAGAAAAGCAAGAGAAAGGCCTACAAAGGCAAAAAGAAAATAAAATGTTGGGTCCCCCATGACCGATCACCATTGTAAAATCTACAAAGCCAAGGTCCTCGGATTAGAGATGAAACTCAATCCCCCAGCAAGCAAACAAGTGTTTGAGATCTCAATCAAAAGAACTGAGATCAAGCAGTTGAAAATCAAGACCGCGAAACCAACCACCGTTTCAAACTAACAAATCGTTCTTTGTTTGAAAATAGAAAACAGGTGCAAAAGCAACCATGTAGAAAGCAGGTGCAATCAAAAGGAATTGCGCAAGGGCTAGAAGGAGCTCTAAAACATTGACTCAAAGAAAAGGATGTTTCCTCTAAAAAATCATTTTCCGCATATATATATATAAAAAAAAAAGAAGAAATGAAGTTGAATGTGATGCAACCCTAAAGTAGCATAGGGTCCTCAACCCCTAGTCAAACATTTTCAAACCAAGGACATCCCAGTCCTCAGTTGATGCCAATGTAGGGTCCCGCACCCAAGCAGACAACAACATAACCTATTGATCATCTTCAGACACTGGCGTAACCCCAGTGATCTCTATTTCAGACAACAGCATAACCTGTTGACCTCCCCAGATACCGGCATAGCCCGGCGATCTTCCTGTCAACAGCATAACCTGTTGATCATTTTCAGACACTAGCATAACCCAGTGATCTCTATTTTCAGGCGACAGCATAACCCGTTGACCTTGCCAGGCACCAGCATAACCTGGCAATCTTCCTGACAACAACATAACCTGTTGATCATTTTTAGACACTGGCATAACCCAGTGATCTCTCTTTCAGGCAACAGCATAACCTGCTGACCTCCCCAGACACCGGCATAACCTGACAATCTTCCTGACAACAACATAACTTGTTGATCATTTTCAGACACTGGCATAACCCAGTGATCTCCATTTCAGGAAACAACATAACATGTTGACCTCCCCAAACACCCTGCATAACCCGCGATCTTCCTGACAACATCATAACCTATTGATCATCTTCAGACACTGGCATAACCCAGTGATCTCTATTTTCAGGCAACAGCATAACCTGCTGACCTTTCCAGACACCAGCATAACCCGGTGATCATTTTCTCTCCAGACACTGGCATAACCCCAGTGATCTCTTTTCCCCAAACTCCGGCATAACCTGGTGATCTTCCTAACAACAGCATAACCTGTTGATCGCCTCCAGACATTGGCATAACCCAGTGATTTTCTTTTGTGACAACGACATAACATGTTGATCCTTCCCCGGACACCGGCATGACCTGGTGATCTCTTCTTGACTACAATACGAGCTGTCGATCTTTTTCAACATAGGGTCCCCAATCCCTAGTTTCACCTTTCAGGCATAGGGTATCCACCCCCCTAGTCGGCATTCACTCCGGGTATACAATTCCTGTCCTTTTATTGCTTTCAATAATGAAATAGCATAGATTTTATTATAATAACTCACGAAATTGTCCTAGTAAAAACTAGGGCAGAAAATTTCATTTGTTTGTTTTGATTTTGTGCAGATTACGTTTCTAGAAAATTGGAACTCGAGACGACCAAAAGAAGAAGTTTCGATCCAAAATAAAAAAACAAAAAGAAGAAAGAGAAGATTGAATCCAAAAGTGCACAAAAGAGGAAGATGTGGACTATTCAGGCGAGATTGAAGTCATCCGCCCAGTATATCCCGCTTTGATACGAGGAACGACAAGACAAAACCAGCACTTGCGACTAACAAGCATCAGGATCCAGGTCAGAGTCAGCAAAATATCGAGACTTAAGACCAAGTCCTAGATAGGAATCTTGTAATTTAACACTCTTCCTCACAATACCAAACAGTGCACGGCATCACCCTTCGTGCTTTAACACTCTTCCTCACCCAAACAGCAATAACAAACAAGGGCAAGGGAGTGAGCAGAATAAAATAGAAATCCCGGCAAGGGAAGATGAATTAAATAATTAAATTCCGGCAAGGGAACATCAATTAAACAATTAAATCTCGACAAGGGAACATCAATTAAACAATTAAATACCGGTAAGGGAACAATAACAGTAATCTCAACATCCCAATAAAGGAGACAATATCAAAAGCAACAATGACCCGACAAGGGTATATTTTAGTAGCTCGTTCTCTTTCTTTCACTTCATTTCATAATTTACTCTATTACTTGAGCCAATGCTCCAAAGGATACAATTATCTCATATATCTTCATCATTCGTATTACAATCTAAGCCAATGCTCTAACAGAGTTTAAAGATTACAATTCCCTTCACATATTCTTCACAACATATAGAATCAACAATTAAGCATGGAAATTACCACAAAATCAGAATGTTCACAATATAAGGACTCACGGTCATGCTAGACATCAATGTATAGATACTCGTCACCATTCCTATACATCACATTTGACAATTAGCAAGTAGCAAATTATAGTTAACTCCTATTCCCTCAAGCTAAGGTTAGACCAAACACTTACCTCGGGTCCAACGTATAAATCAACCCGAAACCACACGTTTTCCACGAGTATCCGACTCCAAATGGCCCAAATCTATTCAAATAAATTTCATACCGTAAATAACATCTCACGCAACTGATTCTAATATTCAATTCAAGGTTCCGACGTGAAATTAGGTGAAATGACCAAAACACCCCTCAGGCCAGCATCTCGGAGTCGGGTAAATTTTACATTTTCAGAACCCTCGTGCTCTCACAAGTCTAGCCATATAAGAATCTCTCAAATCGGAGGTCAATCACCCACTCAAACCCCAATTTTAGAAAAACCTAAGTTCTACCCAAAACACCAAATTTTCACCCATGGAAATCTTTGATTTTAAGTTGAAAACATGTTAAATAATGTTAATGATTGAAAGAACTGAGTAAAAACCATCTAACAAATGATTTGGAAGAAGTCTTGTTCTTGGAAAACTCGCCTAAGAGTGTTTGAGTTTGAGAAAATATGAAATATGAAGTTAAAATTCGGTTTTGTATGTGAGCATATGATTTTTACTCGCCATATCATCCTATAAAAATCTCGATAAATCAATTGATTTTATGAATTTTTTTGTTGATTTTCAGTGATTAATTGTGAATTATTTGCATTTTTGCATATCCATAATTCATCTTTTAAAATTACTAAAATTTGCATCACTATTATCAAGGAATTATGAAGTTATTATTTATAATTAATTAAATAATAGACGAATGATGGTTATTTAACGTAATGTAGTTTTTAATAACTAATTACTAAAAAATTAATCATTTTTATTCGATAACTCATAGATTTAATTAGGAATATAAAGTTGGTTGTTTTATTCTTAATTAATATGTAAATAGATGAAAAATAAGGTTTAAAATTAATTGCTACATTTTTGGATTAAATTAGATTTGAACTTAATTAGATTAATTAGTTTAATTAATTAAGAGAGCCAATTTCGGACCTGGGCTTGAAACTACCCAGGCCCAAACCCAATCCCTATACACTCAACCTACCCAGGTCCAAACCCAATCCCTACACACTCAAACAACCCAGGCCCAAACCCCTTACCCGGCCTGCCCCAACACCCCTCCAAACGACCCCGTTTGGGTTAGTTAATTAAATCCTGGCCATTGATCAAAATAGATCGGACGGCCAGGAACTCACCCCCCTCTAGTATATCTATGTCCTAACCAAACCCCACCCCTTCATTTGCAAAGTATCACACCCCCTTTCCCCTTCATCCTTCTCTCTCTCTCTCTCTCTCTCAATTTCAGATCTAAGAATCTGAAAACCCCAAAATTACTCCCCGGCCGATTCAAAGACAATCAATGGTTACCTTCATGGGTCGATTGCTCTTAACTAGAGCAATCGATTCATAAAGGTTTGATTCATTTTCAAACCCCACTGGAATCCGGCAAGGTCCAACAACCTCCTTTCTCTTTCCCGGCCAAAATCCCTTTAACGGGTATCCCCCCTTCCCGTCTAACTGTTTCTTGTACTATTAGTATGAATATGTCATAGTTCAATCACTTTTTTTTATTATTTGTTGTATCACTGCTTAGTTTTTTTTTTGTTTTCTTTCATCGTTTTCTTCTACCTGTTCATATTTCATCCCCATCATTTAGTTTAAGCTCTAAATGTATTTCATGACAGTAATGATTTGATTTGTTCTCGTCAATTAAGTAATTAGGTTTCTCTGATAACCATGTTTCCTAACTTAGGTCTTGCCATTGTCTGTATGTGTGACTGTTCTTCTTTGATTCGCACTACCTTCGATTTAATTAATCAGTGTTTAATATGTTATGCACATTTCGGACTGTTTTGCAACCATTTTTAGTCACTTAGGATTTCCTGTTAATCATCATTGATTTATTAGGTGTTCTACTTGTTAAAATTAATAATTAGCTTTATTGATTCATGCTTAAGTTTTCCAGAATACCTTTACTGTCGCTTTATCTCCTCTCTAAATGCTACTGTCTACCTCCATTTGTTTAATCACTCTAACTTTAGTATAGTCTGAAGATTAATCATTTGCCTAGATTATTTTATTAGTTAATTAGGATCCTAACTTCATTAAGAGTTTAGTTACTAATATAATTAACTAAGATCAAGAAGCAGTCTAATAAACTAACCATTTTTATTAATTGGTAAATCTTGAAATCTTGTCCAAGATAATTAGTCTGGGATTAACTGACTAAAACAAATCATTTAACCAATAATTTGCCAACACCTAATCAACCTCTTAAACTAGTTTAGAATCAGTAGGGATTAAGCCTCTTAATTAATCAAGTCTAACAACCTAGTTGTTTCTATCAATTGATCTAAGGCAAACTAGTTAGGACCAGTTGTGCATTTGAGTTAACTAAGTTCAAAATAATTTCACCTTTATATAATTTCAACTCCCTCGACCTAGAAGTTAACTTAGCTAACCTCTTAAGTAGTTAAATAAAAAAAATCAGTCCAAACATAATTAGCTAAAATAAATTAGTTAATCTGGGCTTCATAATTGGTTAAGCCTCTGACTTTAGGTAACCAACTTGAATTACTTAATTAAGTCAGTTTAGTTTAAATTAAGGAATTAAATTGATTTGACCTACTTTATTTAATTAACTTAAACATGGATAACTAGTATGAAAACTAACTCTAGGCATTTAATCAATTAACCTTTAATTAGTTAAATTAACCATAATTAAGAATAACTAATAGTTAACTAAAGAACATAGATGGGATTAACTAACCAAAGTTAATGCCTAGTTAACTAGTGAACCTAACTAGTGTTAGTTTAACTAGAGTCAAATAATAACCCAAAGTGAGCTTAACCTTGATTACCCAATGTTAAATTCAGGGACTCTAAGGGGTACATTAGGTAACTCAGTTTAAGAAATCAGGCTTTTAAGGTTAAAAGGGTATTTTTCTAAAGAAGCAAAGTTCTGGAATGGGGGGCAGTTGTCCCAAAGATAGGGTTGACAGCTGCCCTATGTACTATTTTGGTACTATTTTTCAGTATTGGATAGGGAATATTCAAAAGAATATCCCATTCCCAAATATCCTATACATAGACCCTCTTTTTAGAGGTTAAGGGTTAGAATTTTAACATTTGTGAGCTGCTGGGATACAGGATCCTTCCCATTCTTCAAAAATACTGTCTCTACTTAAAAGGTTTTGAAAAGAGAGTCCTATTAGAAAAAAATTTGACTTCCTTTTTGAAAACAAGTCCATAAGTAAATGGCCCAGCCCAGCTGCTATTTTTTTTTTTTAGATGCTTAGAGAGTAGTTTATCACCCTTCAAGGGTACAGAAATGAGGTCATCAACAAAGGCTCTAGAGTATGGAATCTGAATCTCCAAATGGTAAGGTTCACTCCTTCAACATGCCTAAATGATCAAGTTAACGAATTAATACGTACTAAAGGTCCCAAGTACAAAAATGACAAGTCCAGAGGTGAATTGATCCTTTTATAATCACATTCACCCTGAGAAAGTGTGTAAATAATTCTTCCAAGTAATATGGTTTGAGCACAAGCATTATCAGAATTAAAATTGACCTTCCCGTGGTCAGTTTGGTTCTGGTAGTTGCATAACACTCCATCAAATGGGGTGTTTACAGATTCCAAAGAGAAGGCTCAAGCGTAAGGCTTCAAGATAGTGTCGAGTCAGCAAATTAGTTAGAATTTTATTTTTAGTTTCTTTCCTTCTGGAAAGTGTATAGTGGCAGTCAAGTTATAACCCCCTCCCTGTATTTATTGTGCTTTCTTTGTAATGTAATTTAAGACTGGACTGTACGCTTAATTTCAATTTTATTCATGTTCCTAAATTTCGAGTTTACATTTTTCTGTTCTGCAAATGATATTAAGAACGTATGTGAAAATTCTATAAACACCCCGTTTGGATTTTTTATTGGAAACAATGTTTATTTCAAATTCAGTAGAATTTCAACATAGATAGAATCAGTAGATCACCTTCAGTTTACCTTGGGTCTTGTAAATCTGCGAGAATCAACGTATACATACATGCGAACATTAATTCTTTGGAAGCATGAGATTAGTTTGTTTAGAATTGATAAGGATTACTGTTTCTAAATTAATAAAGACCGCCTGTGGTATGATCTTTGTTAGAAATCAAAAATTATGGTAGAACTAGAGTGATTTCATCTTGCCCATCCATATCAGAATTAACAAGTAACATATTTAGATATCTGAATTCCTTAAGTGTACGTATCTGAACGAATGTGAGACCTCCTGATTCCCATACTTGCCATCGTTGGTTAAAAACAAAGATTCTTTCCAGAAATAGACAAGCATTGGATGGCCTAAAGTGATTAATTGGGGCAAAATACGGCCATAGCCCAAAAATTATTTCCTTTTAGGCTAATGAATTCCTCTCTTTCTTTAGACAACCCCCTAGATAAAATCAGGCCCTTTAGATTGAAATTTGATAAAGAACCGAATACTATTCCAAGTTACAATAAACTACACTCGGGAGTGGCAACTCATGCCCCCGACCCTCAATTCTAAACAACTAAAAATTCACATAGCAATAACGGGTGCATTTTATGTGACGCTTTGCCATGTGTTAAAAAAAACAACAAGTGCACGCCATCGTAACTTGTCAAAGATAAATCCATAAACGTCCTAATCGATCTTAAAACTAAAATGCTTTTCCAAAAAATAGAAAACTCAAACATCGCCGCAAATGGGCATTATAAAACCTTCACGACCATAGTCTTGACTACGTAAATCTACACGCGGGTGCGACAACTCATGTCCTCGTCTTCAACTTCAAACTATAATAAAAATCACATGTTGTAATTGCGGGTGCATTTCACGTGGCATAGTTATAATATGTCCAAAAAAAACAAATAAGTGCACGACATCGTGACTTATTTCAAGATAAATCCATAAATATTAAAAGCATTTCAAAAAGTAAAAAGGGCTAAATGCACAACAGGCTAAAACACGTAAAACAATCAGATAATATAGGCCAAATACTAATAGTAAGCGACCGTGCTAGAACCACGAAACTCGGGAATGCCTAACACCTTCTCCCGGGTTAATAGAATTCCTTACTCGGATTTCTGGTAGCAGACAAATTAAAACAGAGTCAAAATTTCCTCGGTTTGGGATTTTAAAATAAAATGGTGTCTCGGAGCATCGTCAAAAATCCGGGTGGCGATTCTGAAAACTAAAATAAATCAAAAATCTGAATAATGTCACTTAAAGTGAAAAAACTCCCTTATTACCCTTCATTAACCCCGGGGTAGTGGAAAAAGGAGGTGTGACATTGTACAGTGCAGGCTACTGGTTGGCATGGGAATTGCGAACAGGGATTCGCAATTGCGAACCCTTCAGACATTCCCAGCCTTCGCATTTGCGAACCTCTTGGTCGCATTTGCGATCAGGCCTGCCCAGGTTAACCATCGCATTTGCGAACCTCCTGGTCGCATTTGCGATCAGGCCTGCCCAGATTAATCTTCACATTTGCGAACCTCTTGGTCGCATTTGTGATCAGGCTTGCCCAGACCAACCTTCGCATTTGCGATGAGTAGCTCGCATCGAGTTCGCATTTGCGATGCTGGCTTCGCAAATGCAAAGCCTGCAGATCAGTCACACTAGCAGATTTCCAAGTTCAAAAAAGCAATATGTGGCCTATCCAAAACTCACCTGAGCCCTCGGGACTCCAAACCAAATACACACACTACCTCAAAACATCCTATGAACTTATCCATGCAATTAAGTCGCCAAAATAACATCATATACATCGAATTAAACCTCAAAATCCATGAATTCTATCAAATGTCATAAAACATCAAATTTTCCATTTTTTCAGTCCGAAACACGTCTAGCGACATCCGATTTCAACCAAACTTTACAGAAAGTGCTTAAACCATAAATAAGACCTGTACCGCGTGGCGGAAAAAAAACGGGCCTGATACCATCACTTTCTAATCAGATTTCATTTTCATTTTCCTTAAATATTTTGAGAAAACAGTTTTACTCAAAAATTCATTCCTTGGGCTTGGGACCTCGAAATTCGATTCCGGGCATACGCACAAGTCCCATATTTTCCTACGGACCCTCCGGGACCGTCAAATCACGGGTCCGGGTCCGTTTACCCAAAATGTTGACCGAAGTTAAATCTATTAATTTTAATATTAAATCTTAGCATTTTTCACAAAATTTCATATTTAAATCTGCGCACACAAATCGAGGCAACTACAAATGAGGTTTTTAAGGCCTCGGGAGTACGAAATGGAGTAATAAAACAGGTGATGACCCTTTGGGTCGTCACAATGTGTGCGAGCTAAAAAAACATGAAACTATAGATCACATAAATGCAACACAAGGATAGGAATGCAAAAGAAAACATAATTATTACCGACAATAAAATATCCCCCCAAAACTTAGAGTGCAAAGGCTCAGTCAAATACGTAAATTCTAGTCTCAATCTCAGTTATGAATTCAAGTAGTCAAACATGCAAGATTAATTCAAGTATTACAGTTAAGGAATGATGTAGGTCTAATTCTCCCCGGACATAACCAAGAATCTAGCTTTCGCATGGACGCTCGTCGCCTGTAAGTACATAGCACCCACAACACGTAGCACATAACAAATAGAGTGCCTACGGGGATATTTCCCTCTTACAAGATTAGGCAAGAGACTTACCTTGCTTCCAAATAACTCCAAACGTGACGAATTTTACTTAGACAACTCTGAATAAATCCAAATTTCACACTCAAGTAAAATATGACAGTACAAACCTACACATAGGGTAGAAATTCCAAATGAGGTCTGATAACACCCAAGTCCACCCCAAGACAAACATAGGAATCTCTAAACATTCAAAATGCCAACTTCCAACAATAAGAGATGAAGCGCTCCCGGTCTATCCGAAACTCGACCCAAACATACGCCCAAGTCCAAATTCACCATACGAACCTATTAGGACCTTCAAATCCCGATTCCTATGTTGTTTAGTAAATGTGTTGACTTAAGTAAAACTTGGCCACCTTATGCCACTATTATGGAACTAAGTGTTCCGAATTCAACCTAAACTCTTCCAAAACCAAACCAACCGCCTGGGCAAGTCATAAAATAGAAAACGCAAATATGAGAAGTCTTAAATAGGGGAACTAGGTTCTAGAATGCAAAACAACTGGTAGGGTTAGAATCATTCCAAAGCCGTTAAGTAGCTGTATAAACGCATCATACACATTCCCACATGTGATCTCATTTCACCCCCCTATATGAGTCCATTGAAACATCCAAAGATTCCACCTTCAACTTTAGCTTATAAGACGTTAAAACTAACTTCAATTCCCGAAATTTATTTCAAGATACGATTCTTGCACATGTTCAATGTATCAATCTCAATAACATGTATCGAGTCGTATATTTACTTATAAGATGTAACGACATGATATATCCTATAATTTATATACCCATAACAATATCGTCTGATTATAGTAATTGCTCATTGCCAAACCCGTTGCCAGCAGAAATATTACATAAAAAATAGATCCTATTTCAAGCCTTGACAGCACTACCAATGATGAAAGAAACCAGCAGAAACTCATGACCACCTATCTTATCAACAACTCATGGATTTTTCTCATCAAGTAAATACCATTGTGTCACGATCCCAATTCCCTTCCGTAGGATGAAGACTAGGTAAGACTAACACTTACTAAATTAATAGAAGAATTTAACCATCAAATGATGAATATGAAATATAAATCTTTATACACAACTTACAATTCCCAAAATTGGTAGTACAAGTCATAATCTCTACTCATTTTGCTTGGAATGGAAATCAAACAGTACAAATACGAAATCAGATGGTGACTCGGAGGCCTGCGAACACGACGACAGGTTTACCTAGAGTTTCCATAGCTCGACCAACCAGGTAATAATCAACAACAACCATGGCACCTGAATCTGCACAAAATTGTGTAGAAGCGAAATGTGTAGAAGCGTAGTATGAGTACACCACAATGGTACCTAGTAAGTATCAAGATTAACCTCGGTAGAGTAGTGACGAGGGAATGTCAAGACACCTACCAGACTAAACGACCTGAACAAGTGTGAAGGTGAACTAATAGGGGAAACAATATTAATATAAAGCTAAGCAGCATAAGGAACACAAATTAATACTTGCAATGATACACTAATAAGAACAATAATTAATAGGAATCAATTAGGTGATAATGTTGTAAAGTAATCTGAACATAGTATAAGTCTGTTGAAACCAAATAAAGGAAAACCAGCAACAACTCAACAAGAACAACCACTTTCACACCATATTTGTTCAAGCATTTCTACGAGGTACTGAACATCAAAATTACATTTCAAGGGTCCCAATTCTTGAACACTAATCACTTGGCATCTTGTGCCCACATTACAATTCATAACCGTACGGACGACTCACGTGCCAAGAGAACAACTCTCAAATAGAAGGCAAATAGACTAGAGTACATGTAATGGTGTAACGACCCGACCGGTCGTTCTGTAGAAATTTCATTCTTATTTCCTGTTTTTTCCTTGTCATAGGTTGGTTATACTATTTATGATGTGTTAGAGTTGGTAGGCTCGGAATCGGAATGGTTGTAGCAAGAATTTAGTCATTTAGTCTTTAAAAATAGCCTTATAGTTGGAAAACTCAACTGGGAGTTGAATTATTGGTAAACAACCTCGGAATGTGGATTTATGGCTCGGATAGCTTCGTGGTGATTTGGGACTTAGGAGTGTGTCCGGAATATTTTTGTGATGTCCGGTGTAGAATTAGGCTTGAATTGGCGAAAGTTATTTTTTTGCGATTTCCGGTTGGCAGTGGAAAATAGGCTATCGGGGTCAGAATGGAATTCCAACAGTTGAAACAGGTTCGTAATGTCATTTTGGTTATGTGTGCAAAATTTCAGATCAATCGGAGTTGGATAGTTTCGGCGTCGTTGGTGAAATTTAGAAATTTCAAAGTTCATAGGCTTGAATTCGATGTGATTTTGGTGTTTTGATGTTTCGAAGGCTCGACTAAGTTTGTATTGTATTTTGGGACGTGTTGGTATATTCGGTTGAGATTTTGAGGGCCTCAGGTGGATTTCGGAAGGTTAACGGATCAATTTAGACTAGAAGAAAAGTTGCTGCAATTTTTTCACAACAGCATGAACAGTACCGCGTGAACAGTACAGCGAAATTCTGGACAGTGTATGTATAACGAGTAGTCCGAGTTTTCTTCCATTTTTGAACGAGATTTGAGATTTTGGAGCGATTTTGAAGAGGGAAGATGGTTGTTCTTAATTCAGGTAAGGATTTTGGACCCAATAACTCGATTATATGTGATTAAAGATCAAATTAATAGTGTTTAATTGGTGAAAATCAGTAGAAAAGGGTGAAATTAGGGCTTGAGTTTAAGAGGCCTTTTAGAGATGATTTTAGGGGTCAAACGGACTCCGATTTTAGAGTTCTTTATATGTACGAACTCGTGAGATTATTAGGATCGTTTTAGTATAAAGTTTGTCGAGTTCTCAGACGCGGCCCGAGGGTCGAGTTTGGGCTAATTTTGGTTTTTGTGCTAAAATTGATATTTTTCAATTGGAATTCATCCCCTTAGCATAATTTGATGTGAAAAATCTGAAGTTGATAGATTTGGAGCACTCGGGAGTTGATTCGAGAGGCAAGCGTGTTGCGGAATAGCTTTTCGGGCTAGTTTGAGGTAAGTAATGTCTTTAAATCCTGTCCTAGAGGGTGTGAAACCCCGGACTATACATCCTTTCGTGGATTTTGGAGTGACGCACACACTGGATGACGAGTGTGGGGCGTACACGAATTGGAAATTCGGAAAAATGTTCCTTTTTAGGCAACTATTGTGTTGCGAAACTGTTTTTAAAGTATATATTTTATATTATTATCATGTTTTGAAACATTCGGGCTGTAAGCCATGTTTGGGGCCTACTGTCGATCTTTTTTAACCCTCGGGGGCTATTTTACTGATATTCCTCACTTTGAAACTATGAATTTACACTCAGTCTTTCTTGTGAAATTGTTGACACTCCTAATTGATGATATTACTATTTCTTGAAATGAAATACTATTTTTGGGTCGAGAACCCCATTTATTTATGGCCCGAGTGGCGTTTTGAGAGTGTCTGACTGAGTGAGGCCGGGGTCCAATATTGTTAGGATGTTATGATATGAGAGAGGTCGAGTGCCTGAGAGTGATTGATGCCATGATTTGGCTTGTTTATACCGCTTGGGCTGTAGGAGCCCCTCCGGAATCTGTACACACCCCCAGTATGCGCAAGTACCTACTAAGTGCGAGTGCCGAGTACTGAGTGATGAGTGATTAGGAGGCATGAATGACAATGAGGTTTCCTGAGGGGCTGATGTTGAGTGATTGTGAGGTGCTGAGTGACTGTTAATGAGTGATGGTGAGGTGCTGAGTGACTGATTATGAGTGATGATTTTGCCCGACGGGCGATTTAAAAATGATATTTTGCTGAGCTTTTGATTATGATTCATTTCATCTTTCAAACTGATATTTTGGGAAATTTACTGAGAAATATTGGAAATTATACTTGTTTCAAGGTTTTTTACGGAAACTGGTTTTCGAACTTATGTATACTTTATTGAGACTTGATATTTACGGTTTTGTGGGTTGGTGTATCTGTTGCTGTGTGTTTCTTATTCTTCAGACTGTGATTTATTTTCATTACTACTGAGTTGGCGTGCTCATCATTACTCCCTGCACCTTTATGTGCAGACCTAGGTACTGGTTCGGAGCAGTAGCCATCCGAGTTCGTTGTCAGCTTTTGGGATTTCGAGGTAGCTGTCCAACATCCGCAACTTCTCCATTTCCCTTCCTTCATTAGTATTAGTATCTCATTCCGATACATGGTTTATGACATTAGCGGTGTTAGTTTTATTCTTAGATGCTCGTGATCGGTTGACTCCCGTCCTGGGGGATTTGTTTAGACAGTAGATTATATTATTATGTTTGCTTAAAGACTTAGAGAAAAATTTTATACTCTGTTGCTCGTTATTATTGATTTTTGAGAAATTATATTAAAAAAAAGTGTAGTTATGTGATGATTGGATAGCCTAGTTCCACGATAGGCACCATCACGACCTTCTAGGATTTGGGGTCGTGACAATTTGGTATCAGAGCTCTAGGTTACACATGACTCAACGGTCATGAGAAGGTTTAGTAGAGTCTTGCAAATTGGTACAGAGATGTCTGTACTTATCTTCGAGAGGCTGCAGAACCCTTAGGAAACATTCCGCATTCTTGAATTCTTGTCCTGCGATCCATTTTATTCATCCAAAAGCGTAACTCCTTGAATTCCTTTCATGTATTCGAATGTGCACGAGAGCGCTTGGTATCAGTTGTGCGTCGTCGGCTTGTGACTTCCATTGGTGAGATATGATTTTTAACATGTTAATAATGGGCCAGTCGGAAGCACTTGAGGCTGGATTTTGTCTGTGGCTTGAGTGTTGAGATTTCAATTGGGTGAGCACATGTGTTGGGTGACTTATATGTCTGTTTGTGTCCTTATTGATGGAACTTTTTGACTAGATGACTACATGGTGAGTGTGATCGGATACTTATATGTATTCAGGTAGTTTGATTGTGACCAAAAAGAATTGGTGGGAGATGTGGCAAGAACCATTGATTACTTGACTTCTGTATTGAGTTAAAATATGGCTTCGAGTTATGAGTATTGAAGGACCTCTCGTGTAGTTTAGTTGTGGAGTGAAGTGGGTTTTCCTGTTATGTTCTGAGCTCCTGTGATGTCTTTTGAGCTGACCAATGCCCCAGCAGTGTCTATGTATTTGATTGCCGGTGTATTCAGCCGTGTTATAACTCTTTTGTTATCATATTTATTGATGGTATCATGTCGTACTCTCGTAGCCAATGATAGCATACTTGGCATTTGATGATGGTATTACAAGGATATAGGGAGGAGAAGCTTTGTGCGAAGTTCTCCAAGTGTGAATTGTTGGATCAGTTTAGTAGTATTATTGGGACACGTGGTGTCCAGTGAAGGTATCTATTTGGTCAGACGAGTGTGAGTAGAGATTCTAGAAGCTCAAGAATTCCTTGGCCACAACTCCAGTGTTAGTGTTGCCATCATCTTCAGGTTCTTATACCGCTTAATGGGATGTCTTTGAGGCAGGAAGTGGCTATGTTCTAATATAGGAAGGTATAATGACTGTGTGATAGCTATGATTTTTGGAAGTGTACAGAGAGATATCATTATGAGGTTAAGCGGGCAGGGGTATCTCCTGCGGGTTATCCTGAGGTGTGTGACCCTTATGTTGATCTGTAGTAACTTCTCTCTATTAGTAAATGATGTATGTTGTAATTTGAGTTTAGATCGCTTCTGGGAGTTGGCATGACCATTACAATGGTGAATGCGAGATTTGCATATGATTTAAGGGTTAGATGGTCTGGGTCATATGAGCGTATGAAGGATTTAGTTGAATCCCACCACAGTATGGTGGCAGTGATAATGTGTGGGCATCATGAGTTATTGCTTGTCTTGATCCTTGGCTTTGAGCCAAGTGGGGGAGTTCATTTTTGATAAGTTGATTACACAATTATGTGTTGTATTGGTTTCGGTTCGAGGTATGTTGGTGAATCAGTTATTGCCCTGCAGAGGTAGAGTCTGTGAATGACTCGAGTAACGGGAAATTCTTCGATACAGGTTGTAATGTGCTTTATGGATAATGGAACTTATTGAATGATTGAGTTGAAATTGTAAAAAGTGTAGTGTGTGCAGTGTATGAGTGTGCTTGTTGCTTCAAAAGTGTGGATTACTTTCCTAGTATGTGGTATGCAAACAGGGTCAGGTCGTACTTTTTGTTGGTCAGTATAATTGAAATTGTGTAGAGTGAATGACGTTCGAGAATGGTTTTGATGAATTCAAGATTATATGTAGAGCTTGAGGATCTTCAAGGTGTGAATTGGGCTAGAATTTAAATTTACGGGGAAGGTGTCAAGACTTATGGTGTATTTGCATTATCATGGATTGTATTCATCAGTATCAGGAAAGCGAAGGTAATGACTTTAAATTCGCATGAAGTCTATTCAGGGTAAGTATTTTTGATGTGGTGCTCTGGGGATGTTCGGGAGAGTATTCAGCGGCTTATGATCCTTAGACGGTATATTTTTTTATGCTCGATTTTCGTGCGTTGAGTCGGGATTGAGAATTGCGGTATTATGGCAAGAAGAAGTATCAATTCGAAGGTAAGTCAAAAGGAACTTGGATAAATAAGACAGCTTGGTAGTACGTCGGATCGACGTGATAAGGGATATGGTTAGTTCTTTGGGTGTTTATAAGGTAATAAGTTATTGCAGGTGTTTCTTAGCAATTCTCTTAGAATTATGTGGCATGCGTAGCTTGGTTGAGTTGGAAGGATTCAGTCTTGGCAGTTTGGCATTGTACAAATGTGATTCGGGAGTTCTTGATGGTTTCTACCACGATTAGAGATGTATATTTCTACTGGCGTGAGGTCCATGTGATGTATAGTGATTTTTCTTCTAGATGGGATCAAATGGAAAGTTATTGGTTGTTGGGTACGTAGTAGTTTGTGGCTAGTAAGGGAGCATGAAGTTCTCATATTTATCATAGGATTGCATGGCGTATGCGGTATTTTGTGTATAATGGAGAGTGGCATATGTGAGGTCAAGGTTCAGTTCTGGAAGGAAGGTCAGAACTGGCAGATTCAGATGATTAGGTAAAGGATACCACTATTGGGTGGCTGGATGAGAGTATACATTCATTAAGGACAATGAGTTTAAGGCAATATTTTTGAATATGGGTGCTTCATTGGTGTTACGACGCCCTCTTGTTGGAACGACTACTGATATTCAAGGTTTCTTGGTGACATAGAGGAATTATGGGGGTATCCCTCGTGAAATGATAAAGTATTAGGGGTGTGTTATATATTTGAGTGGTGGAATTGGGATAAGATATGGTAATTGGTGCGCCTCATGGATTTTGAGACTAGGAGTTTTCATGAACAAATTATTTTTGTAGTTGTGAACTACAAGGATGCGAGAAAAGCTAGTGAGATGTTAGTATAGGTCATGATTCAGTCATTATGAACCTTTGGAGAGTTATCTACCTATTGTGGATGACCAGAGTTGATTTAGAATATAATTATTAGTAGGTCAGTATGGGTGTGTGTTCTACACCGAGTCGGGATTGTTGACCCCAAATTGCTATTGTTGAGGGATGTACCATTTGATTGTCATTGAGCTTATTTGTGTTTTGGAGTGATCTATGAGTTACATTTCGGTGTTTCGAGGAGTTGTGATCGTTGGTTATATATGTGCATAGGGTGTAATTCTATCGGGGCTTTATAGCGAGATTTGAGTAAGGTAAGTAATTGGGTGTCGCAGGATTGAGACGTGTTGGTTATGTTCTTTCTGGTTTGGGTGGCATGGTATCGTCCGATTTCCCCGTGGTTATAGAAATTCACTTTGAGTAATTGATTTCGAATTTCGCATGTTTGTTGATTTTTAGCAAGGTGGCTTGGAGTATGTCATGAGGTCTAGCGGTTGGATGGGATCACGCTTTGCAGCTCAGTAAGGTAGAGGTATGATCCTTGGTGTCGGATTTGCGTGATATGGTTTCACGATGTGTATCAGGCTTTTAGCATGATGTGGTTATGGCAAGATAGTCCTCTCGTGTGAGTCTTCTCTATTTTATAAATTGAGCTCTTGGGATGTTGTTATTGAGTGCACGAGTTGCACAAGTTATGGCTCTGGATGGTATTGATGTTGATCGGACGAATGGTTGCTGGTTTCTACGTGTTTCTTTCATCATCGGCACCATATGAATGTGTTTAAGCATGGTTTTTTTTATAATAGGTTATTTACCGGTATTGGGTTGTTATGAGCAGCGATTGGGATTAGGAGTCATCTCTATGAGAGTTGAGTCATGCGGTATATTATGTGATTTCATCTTGTGTTGCGGGTATGGCTTGATACAGTGTGTTCAGACTATTTCAGCTTATAGTCGTGGAAATTTGATCTTGTGAATGGACTCAGAAGTGGAAATTTAGTTCTAAGGTCTATGGGTCAGGATTGGATTTCGAAATTTCAATTGTGTTGTGCTATTAGACCTATATGGGGTAGAGTGACATGGGATCACCTCCGAATATGTGCATGGTAGGTTACACAGCAATTTTAGTGTTGTTTGGAACAACTTTAGGCACGTTCGATGACGAACATGTGTTTAAGTGGGGGAGAATGTAACGACTGGTCGATCGTTCCATAGAAATTTCAGTATTATTCCTGTTTTTGCCTTGTCATAGGTTGGTTATACTGTTTATGATGTGTTAGAGTTGGTAGGCTCGGAATCGGAATGGTTGTAGCAAGAATTTATTCATTTAGTCTTTAAAAATAGCCTTATAGTTGGAAAAATCAATTGAGAGTTGACTTATTGGTAAACGACCTCGGAATACGGATTTTATGGCTCGGATACCATCGTTAGGTGATTTGGGACTTAGGAGTGTGTCCGGAATATTTTTGTGATGTCCGGTGTAGAATTAGGCTTGAATTGGCGAAAGTTAGTTTTTGGCGATTTTCAGTGGGCAGTGAAAAATAGGCTATTAGGGTCGGAATGGCATTCTGACAGTTGGAACAGGTTCGTAATGTAATTTTGGTTATGTGTGCAAAATTTCAGGTCAATCGGAGGTGTTTTGGATAGTTTCGGCATCGTTGGTGGAATTTAGAAATTTCAAAGTTCATAGGCTTGAATTCGATGTGATTTTGGTGTTTTGATGTTTCAAAGGCTCGACTAAGTTCGTATTGTATTTTGGGATGTGTTGGTATATTTGGTTGAAATACCGAGGGCCCCCGGTGGATTTCGGTAGGTTAACGGATCAATTTAGACTAGAAGAAAAGTTGCTGCATGTTTTTCAAAGCACCATGAACAGTACCGCGTGAACATTACCGCATGAACTATACCACGTGAAAAGTACCGCGTGAACAGTATCGCGAAAATTCTGGACAATGTATATATAACGAGCAGTCCGAGTTTTCTTCCATTTTTGAACGAGATTTGAGCTTTTGGAGCGATTTTGAAGAGGGAAGACGATTGTTCTTCGTTGAGGTAAGGATTTTGGATGCAATAACTCGATTATATGTGATTAAAGACCAAATTAACAATGTTTAATTGGGAAAAATCAGTATTAAAATGTGAAATTAGGGCTTAAGTTTAAGAGGCCTTTTAGGGATGATTTGAGGGGTGAAACGGACTCCGATTTCAGAGTTCTTGATATGTACAGACTCGTGAGATGATGAGGATCATTTCGGTATGAAGTTTGTCGAGTTCCGAGACGTGGGCCCAAGGGTCGGGTTTTGGCTAATTTCGGGTTTTGTGCTAAAATTGATATTTGTCAATTGGAATTCATCCCCTTAGCATAATTTGATGTGAAAAATCTGAACTTGATAGATTTGGAGCACTCGGGAGTTGATTCGAGAGGCAAGCGTGTTGCGGAATAGCTTTTCAGGCTAGTTTGAGGTAAGTAATGTCTTTAAATCCTGTCCTGAGAGTGTGAAACCCCGGACATTACATCCGTTCACGGATTTTGGAGTGACGCACACATTGGATGACGAGTGGGGGGCGTGCACGAACTGGAAATTTGGAAAAATGTTCCTTTTTAGGAAACTATTGAGTTGCGAAACTGCTTTTAAAGTATATATTTTATAGTATTATCATGTTTTGATATATTTGGGATGTAAGCCATGTTTGGGGACTAGTGTCGATCTATTTTAACCCTGTGGGGGCTATTTTACTGATATTCCTCACTTAGAAACTATGATTTTACACTCAGTCTTTCTTGTTAAATGGATGACACTCCTATTTGATGATATTACTATTTCTTGAAATGAAATACTATTTTTGGGTCGAGAACCCCGTTTATTTATGGACCGAGTGGCATGTTGAGAGTCTCTGACTGAGTGAGGCCGAGGAACAATATTGTGAGGATGTTATGATATGAGAGAGGCCGAGTGCCTGAGAGTGATTGATTCCATGATTTGTCTTGTTTACAGTGCTTGGGCTGTAGGAGCCCCTCCGGAGTCTGTACACACCCCTAGTGAGCGCAGGTACCTACTGAGTGCGAGTGTCGAGTGCTGAGTGATGAGTGATTGGGAGGCATGAGTGACAGTGAGGTTTCCCGAGGGGATGCTGTTGAGTGACTGTGAGGTGATGAGTGACTGTTATTGAGTGATGGTGAGGTGTTGAGTGACAGATTATGAGTGATGATTTTGCCCGAGGGGCGGTTTATGAATGATATTTTGCTGAGCTTTTGATTATGATTCGTTTCATCTTTCAAACTGATATTTTGGGAGTTTTACTGAGAAATATTGGAAATTATACTTGTTTCAAGGATTTATACAAACTTGTTTTCGAACTTATGTATAATTCATTGAGACTTGATATTTTTCGATTTTGTGGATTGGTGTATATGTTGCTGTGTGTTTCTTATTCTTCAGACTGTGATTTATTTTCATTATTATTGAGATGGCATACTCATCATTACTCCCTGCACCTCTGTGTGTAGACCCAGGTACTGGTTCGGAGCAGTAGCTATCCGAGTTCGTTATCGTCATCTTTTGGGATTTCGACGTAGCTTCCAGCGTCCGCAGCTTCTCCATTTCCCTTCCTTCATTAGTATTAGTATTTTATTCCGAGACATGGTTTATGACATTAGAAGTGTGAGTTTTATTCTTAGATGCTCGTGATCGGTTGACTCTAGTCCTGGGGGATTTTTTTAGACAATAGATTATATTATTATGTTTGCTTAATGACGTAGAGAAAATTTTTATACTCTGTTGCTAGTTTATTATTGATTTTTGAGAAATTTTATTAAAACAAATGTGTAGTTATGTGATGGTTGGCTAACCTAGTTCCATGATAGCCTCCATCACGACCTGTTAGAATTTGGGGTCGTGACAAGTGGTCAACAACGTCAGGATTCATCTTCTTAAATCGATAGGGTGATTTAACTATGTGTATGCTTGTGCAAGTGTGCTACCATAATTCAAGTCAACCGATAAGAGTAGAGACATTGAATGGAACATAAGAAACAATCACCACAAAATGTGTAGAGTAATAAATGCGGCAATGAAGTTGAAACAATGACTAGCACAACAAAGTTAGCTACATAGAACTGAGCAAATAGTGCAACACAGTGGAAAGCAATTAGTAGTATGCTAAGAAAAACAAAAATCAAATACAAGTGCACAGAAAAGGGGAAATGATAACAAGAGCAGTCCCGAGGTACCACCTCGTAGTCTCAAATCATAATATGAATCACAACTTCCCTTATATCACCTCTAGAGCCTTTATATTTAGTGTTGAAAATCATTTTTCCCAAAATAGCATCCCGCGTTTTAGCCCGCCTTATCACACCGCATGGCTTCTAGTAGTTTTCCTACTTTCCACGTGTTTTAAGCCCACCTTACCTCACCACATGCATTTCAACACCCAAACCGTATACCACAACATGTGTATCAATAACAACAACACGACAGAAACCTCGTGCAAACAGCATAACAATTCTCTCAACAACAACAAGTGTGACAAAGCGTAACAACTCAAATAAATGACTTTCATAGTATGTTCCCACATGCCACAATATTTCCTCAAAAGAGTCCAAATATCACAACCACACATAGCCCTCGGCTCAACAACAATGAATACAATAGAAGAGATATAATAACACGGGAGTACAACAAGTAAAACAACTCAGTAACTTCAAAATATAAACAAAACGGAAGAACGAGCTCACAAAGAAAAGACGGAACAGGAAGTAATGATACAACATAGGAATAGCTCAACATGGAAGAGATAATGTGTAGAAATGATTCCACAAAAGTACAATTCAACAATATGAGAGATAACATGAGTCAATAATTCCAAATATGTATAAGTCAAATGAATAAGGATAACAAAACTTCATTTAGGTTTGAGCAATTACGTAAGAGATACAACAAATTCAATTAAGGATAAGAACATACGGAAAAGATAACAATAACTTCAATTAAGGATAAACTACAGAAGAGATAATAATAACTTCAATTAAGGACAAGCAATTAGGGAAGGACAGCATGGTAATAAAAGAGGTAACAACTTCAGTTAAAGCACACAAGAGTTTAATCAGCAATAAGGGCGGAACATGAAGCAATTAATTCCAATTAATACACGTAGAGATGAATCTAGTAAATGGGGGATTTAACATGACGAAACAACTTCATATCTAATGAACATAAGAACCTAAGAGCCATAAACGGTCAAATTTCCATAAATAAGCTCGAGCACGTACTCGTCACCTCGTGTACACAGAATTCACATGACATAATTAGCACCAAAGACTCAAATCCTAAGGGGTAGTTCCCCCACATAGAGTTAGGCAAGACACTTACCTCAAAGAAGTTAGACCGTTACTCTAAAATGACCTACTCGAGTGAAACAACCTCGGGCGACTCAAATCTAGCCAAAACAACTTCAATTCATAAATAAGACTCATAGAGAACATTTCTGGATAATAAAGCTTCAATCTTTAACAAGAACTAAAAAATCAACCCAAAAGTCAACCCTCGGGCACGCACCTCGGAACTAGATAAATTTCACAAAACCCAAACACCCTTTCAGATACGAGTTCAAACATACCAAAATTATCAATTTTCGTTATCAATTCACCCTTCAAATCATCATTTTACATTTTGAAAGATTTTTACAAATTTCCCAAATTTAACAACTTAATTCCCTAATTAAATGATGAAAATAGCAATGGATTCATGAAATATAACAAGATTCGGGTAGAGAACACTTACCCTAATGAGTTGCTTGGAAAACCCACGAAGAATCTCCCAAAACTGAGGTCTACAACTCAAAATATGTTAAAAATATCATACCTCGACATATATGTGTTCTGCCCAGCGCCCTTCGCCTTCAGATAAGACGCATTTGCAGCCTCGCATTTGAGAGGAAAAGTTGCATCTACGAACTCAGCTTACCAGGCTAGGTCCGCATCCAGCTACATTGCAAAAGCGGTAAAAGAAGCAGAGAAGCGAATCACTTCGCATATGCAACCGCTGAACCACAAAATCAGCCATTGCACCTGCGTGCCAAACTCCACAGAAGCTCCCTCCCTCCCAGGCCACAATGATCGCAGAAGTGACTAGGCTCACGAAGAAGCGGAGCCGCACCTGCGCTCCAAAATGTCGCAGGAGCGAAGCATCAGAACTAGACCTGATCGCAAGCATGAAAATCATCTGAAACTCATCAAACAACTCTGAAACTACGAATTACATCACAAATCGAACTTATGAACTTTCAAATCCTCCAACTTCTAAAACACATGCCAAAACATATCAAATCAACCTGCAATTATGTAAAATTTTGTGTGCAAGTCCCAAAAGACATAACAGAGCTAATAAAACTCCCGGAATCTCATTCCGACCATGATATCACCAAAGTCAACTCTCGGTCAAACCTCTCAACCTTCCAAAAACTTGTGAAATTTTGCCGAAATGCTTCAAATTACCCTACAGACCTTCAAATCCGAATCCGGATGCACGTCTAAGTCTAAAATCACCATATGAATCTATTGGAATTACTAAAATGCCATTTCGAAGTCGTCTATACAAAAGCCAAATTTCGGCCAACTCTTACCGCTTAAGCTTAAAAAACATGAATCCTTCTTCCAAATCAACCATGAATCATCCGAAATTTGAACTCGACTATGCACACACATAATACATAATACGGATCTACTCAAGACATTAAGCCACCGAGCAAGATGCTAATTCTTAAAACGCCCGGTCGGATCGTTACACATTGTTTGTTCTAGGTCGTCCATATGCATTCTTCTTCAAAATATACCTTATCCAAATTCAATCGCACTAATTCCATGTCCGTTAGCCTTGTCCAATGTAGTACTAGTTGTCCGACCAATTATTCGCACCAAATTCTACATGGAATTCCAATCGTTATGGTTTGTGCACCATTTAAGTAATAACCCTAATATGACAAATCTGTGAAAAAATAACTTATCACCCAATTACTCCTTGTTTTGTTGGTGTTCTTTCTCAACAAGACTATTAGAATCTATACAACTTACTCCACACGTATGTTATTCGACAATGCATCAAACTCAACATAACTAGCCCGTGCACCAAAACTACTAGTCATAACTACTATAATTGCATCATCGGCTATCACTCTATAAAATTTGATAGTAGAAGGTATCCCATATAACTATAACCCTTTTCGGATGACATATCCAAATGACACCTTGCAATGTATCAGGAAATCTGATCCGCCATAGAATACACAAACTCAATAGTCCTACAAGTAGACACCTAAACTGATTTCGCATTCTTTTGAAGTACAAAATAAGCCTTCCATAAGTTAATAAGGACCTAGTGTAACTTCTGGTAGTGGACAAATAAGTAATATATACGCCACTATCTCAACTACGAATATATACATAACGCATTATCAGCCCAATTATCAAGAAACTACATCTTTTACCTTTTTCTTTATATTTCTCCCATATGTGCCAGTCACTCGTGATCTACTATAACCTCGTGGAATGCAATGCATAGAATATAAAAATATTGAGTCTCTAAAGTTTTTACTTAACTTGTTCATCATCCTAACATACCAAAAATAATGTCAACAACCTCTTAAACCATACTCCTCAAACAAAGATTCCTAAGAAGGATTATCTTACTATAATTAGGTAGATCACAATACATAAAATACCACGAACTACGAGTTCTGTCAAGAACAAATCTCCTTAAGTCACCCATCCAAGACGCATACAACCACCAATTTAACAATTAACATAATTCTACTATCTGCAACAGAGGATATTGTTCCACCTATAGAAATTCAATCTTTATACCTAACAAGTTCAAGATTCCTCATCCTAGTGACCTCTACCTGCCTACTCAGTCACATGAAGTCACACCTGCATGCATCTCGAAATGTGCATTTCCACCAATCCTTCTGCCCATGGATGAACCATAACATTTGCAATCAATCCAAATCTTACACGACTCGCCACATGAATTATTATGCCATATGTAAGCATGAGAATCCTATTACTAACTCCAAGTCGCAAGTAGGATGGTCCTTCTTATACGCACTCAATTGCCTAGAAGCATACAGCTTAGTTCAACCCATCAGTCAGCCAACATGGCGTAATAAACTCTCCAAGTATGTAAGCATCATTAACCTTAAATTAATGGTCAAAACTATCTCAAGCTCTTATAAAATCACTTACACATAATCAAGCCATTGGAATTGAATCTCTCCATGCCAACCAAGTCACGTGGGTTGTTCAAACCCAGAAGTCATACCACAAAAGTGTCAATAGTACCTTATCATATCAAAGAAACTGATCATTTTTATTACCATGCTGATCCAATCCACTACCATTGTAACCCAACTTCTTCAGATTACTCTTGATTCGCTTTCAAGACATCACTTTTCTTTTCTAATAAACTTTGGTCTTTAACCCAAAACTCACACAAAATACTATGTCATCCTCATAATTGTAACTCCCTTCATACACCCCAAAAGTACCTCAAAACTGAGATGTTTTCTCTAAAGTGCCTCCAATGAATCGTAAATTATTCCTTTTATCTCTCTAACGTTGCATTGTAGGATCAATGATGATACAGAAGTACACCAAGACCCTATCATAATCCAATCCCGATCTCAAATTCTTAACTAAGCAAAGTAACCTGTAAATGTTTTAGTATCACATCTTGAAACTCGAACCCATTAGAACCATTCTCGAGAGACAACCACTCTGCTCTAGTCCCTGATGCATAGCTAAACATGCAGAACGACTTGTTGTCTATTCACACATGATTTCTCTAAAAGGAGAAACTTTATTTGTAGGAAACTGAGTGAATCCCTTCTCCTTGCTCACAATATCCAGAAAGAATATCAAACCTTAATCATTCACAATCTCTATCTATACATAACGTGTAGTACATGACACATCCAGCAAATTACTTGCCTAGGTCAACCTTGATGTCACCCTTATGAAGTCATAACTAATTCACAACGTACCTTCGTCCAGGAACTAGAACATCACATGCCCATATGATCTGATCACCGATGGTAGACTCCCCCACTTGGCTTATAGACATAATCACATCATTCGAGAATCTACAATAACTTTTCCTCTTTATCTACCATGACCTTGCACTGTTACTCAGGTAAACTTCTCATAAGCTCATGCGTATGACATAACTCATTACAATTTACTGGCCAAATGCATCTTATCCTTGTGATAGTCGTGTCATGTTCCTCGTGTGATCTAAACTCTCATCGTAGTACATAAAGTACGATGAGAGTACTTTATTTCCTCGTGTGGATAGAAATAAATTACTTCATAATAACCTCATCAGATATCACATAACCTCGAACCTCATCACTGGAGTTAGCCCATATATTTATCCCTAATGCAACATCTTTCTATGACTTTACCATGGTTACAACCTCTATGTAATCAATTGATCCTCCCGAGTCTACACTCGTTGTAAGAATCTATTTCATTCCACTAATGAACAACTAAAAGGTCCATCAACACATCCATACCATAAGACTCTACTGCACACCGAGATAATAATCAAATCTCAAGAAAATCCTTCTCGTCACATCCAAACCCTCTAAGTGTAATCCTTGGAAATATAAGACGTATTACAAAGCTACCTTGATAACTCTACCACTTCTCTTTGGAAAAATCTTTTCCATTTTATTTTAGGGTTGTAGAAGCACTTGATCAACTCCACAGTATCCAATGGTGAAAACATAGCTATCTTGCAGCTCACACTCCTACTTTTAGGGACATTACCGGTCAGAGGAGTCCAAAGGTAACATGCTCACCTACTTGAGTCCCCCGAGCCAAAGATAAGTATGGATGTAATCATACAGATCTGTAAGACCTACTAGACATTTTCTCATGCCTCGTAGAGCCTATAAACCTTGAAATTCGATACCAACTTGTGACAACCCAATCCCATCAGGATCGTGACAGCACCTAACCTATCCCGCTAGGCAAGCCAACCAACATAAATACAACTCAAATTGAATATCATCAAATAAATATAAAATAATAATACAAAGATCAATATAAGTTATCCTAAGAGCTAGTAGTACAAGTCATGAGCCACTAAGGTTAAGAAGTACAATGTTGCTGTGAAGAAAATACATTATTTGTTTGGAATATACATAAATAGAAATACAAGTCCTAAACTACCATGAACAATGTGGTAGCTTGCAACTGGAACGCTAATACGTATTCAATGTTAACATTTGGCTTCCACAACAACTTGTAATGACCCGATCGGTCATTTTGAGCTCTAGCGCGTCGTTCAGTGGTTTGAGGCTATGAGCAGCTTCATTTCAGGTATTATAACCCGTGGGCGTGGTCAGAATTGAATTTCGGGAAGTTTAGAGTTTGTTTGGAAAGAATATTCTAATTTCAGAAGCCTTAAGTTGGTGAAATGGACTAAGATTAGAATTTTGAGTAAACGACCTAAAAATCAGAATTTGAGGGTTCCTGCAGATTCGTATGATGATTTTAGACTTGGGAATATGTCCGGATCGGGTTTTGGATAACCCGGGAGCGTTTCGGTGCATATTGTGGAAGTTAGCATTTTAGAAGAATTTCATAAATTTTGTCTTGAAGTGCATTTCAGAGTTATTGATGTCTGTTTGGGATTCTGAGTCTGGGAATAGCTTTGTATGGTGATTCTGTAGTTGAGAGTACGATCGGAAGTTAATTCAGATGTCTGGAGGTCATTTTGAAGTCATTTGGCTAGAGATAGGAATTTGAAGGTTTTTGGAGATATCCGACCAGAAGTGAAAATTTTGATATCGGGGTCGGAATGCGATTCCGAAAGTTGGAGCAGGTCCATAATATCGAATATGACTTGTGTGCAAAATTTGGGGTCAATCGGACGTGATTTGATAGGTTTCGGCATCGGATGTAGAAGTTGGAAATTTCCAAGTTCATAAAGTTGGGATTTGGGTGCGATTCATGGTTTCGATGTTGTTTGATGTGATTTGAGGCTTCGAGCAAGTCTGCATCATGTTTTGAAATAGGTTGGTATATTGGACGGGGTCCCAGGGGCCTCGGGTGGATCGGGTGGTTAACGGATCAAGTTGAGAGTTTGAAGAAGGCTAGAATTTGCTGTCATCTGGTGTGACCGCACCTGCGAGGATTTGGCCGCAAGTGTGGCTATGGCACCGCAGGTGCGAAGGACTGATGGTCCGGCTGGGAGCGCAGGTGCAATGATATTTCTGCACCTGTGAGGTCGCATATGCGGGTTATGGGGCACAGGTGCGAGGTTGGCTTGAGTTGAGGAAAGCCGTAGGTGTGGAGGTTTGGTCGCACCTACGGAATCGCATGTGCGAAAAATGGTCTGGGCAGAATGTTTTAAAACCGAGAATTATTGGCCATTTCTTCATTTTTCTCTTGGTTTGGATGATCTTGGGAGGCTTCAAAGAGAGGATTCCTTCATGCATTGTCAAGGTAAGTAACTCCTTCATGTTTCGAAGTTAAATATAAGATTATATGCATGGATTAGACATGGAAATTAGTAGGAGAATTGGGATTTTTGAGGAAAGACCTAGAAATGGTAATTTGGATTTTTAGCCACGAAATTGAGTGTGGAATGTAGAGTAAATTGTATATTTGAACTAGTAAAGCTATGGGTAAAATATATCTTCAAGAAATTTCGGATTCCGGGCACGTGGGCCCGAGGACATTTTGGTCATTTCACTAAGCGGGGTTGGGAAATTATATAATTTGGAATTTTTGATAATATTAGAGTATATTTTCATTGGTTTGTTGTTGTTTGGAGAGTTTTAGGGGCGTTGTGCGTCCGTTGGAGTCGTCGAAAGGGCTTGGAAGCCGGTAATGGAATTTTGGGGCGAGGTAAGTCTCCATTCTAAATTTGTGAGGGGGAATTTTCCCCTAGGTGAATTAATTAAGTATGTTCTAGTGTCTTCGGGGGCTACGCACACACGAGGTGACGGGAGTCCGTGCATAGCTACTATTATGCCATGTACGGGTAGTCTAGGACCCACTAGCATGCCTTACGTGTTGTACATGTGATCCTGCCTGTAATATTGAACTGCTAATATAATCGAAATCGTAATTAAATATCTGAAGAAGACTAGAGTTCATTTTCTTAATAATCTAGAAAGAGAATTGATTCCTCTATGGATAATTATATACCTGCTAGGGTTATATTATGGAATATCATTAAACTTGGCAAATGAGTTTCAAAACAAAGATCTAAAAACTATAGCTCATGTTCCTTTGAGAAGAAATTTACCACTTTCCTGAGAAAACTGCTTTCTTGATAAAAATACGGATTTATTATGTGGATATGTGTACATATGAGCACCTGAATCACATGTATGATTCGCGAGCAGGCTAGCCTTATTATCTGTATGTATAACCACATCACATGATCAATTCGCGAGCGGGGCAGATAGATGCATCTATGGTTCGAGCCGTTCGACCCTCGACAGTGCACAGTTTATTATTGTTGGTCCGCGCCGTTCGACCCTCGGCATTGATTGCACATGATATTTACTGTGTAGTTGCTATGATTTTTGCCTGATTTCTGGCCTGAAGATTTAAGTTGTCAATTGAAATGACATAGATTTAAAGTTATTAAAAGATTTTGGAAGAAGTTTTTCCTTCCCGTTGATAAGTTGTTATTTGATTAAATCACCATGTTGATTAGTTGTTATTAATATGACGAAGATATAAAGTGTTAAATGTATCCCTGATTTTTAATGAATTGCCTATGATAATCATGCTTAGTGTCACACTTGAATATTCTAAATTGACCTTTAGCAAGTGTCTAATTTGACCTCTCGTCACTACCTCTCTAAGGCTAGGCGGGAGACTTACTGAGTACACGTTGTATTTGTACTCATGCTACGCTTGCTGTGCATTTTATTGCACAGGTACTTTCATAGCAATGTGGAGGATTCACAGACATAGGCGAGTTGCATCGTCCAGAGGCGATCCGCAGCTGACAGAGTCTCCCTCGTACTGTATTTATTTTCATTTTAAATTTCCTTGTCCAATTTGTATTTCGGACAGGCTTTGGGATGATTGTATAAATTCTTAGAAATAGCTCATGTACTTGTGACACCGGGTTCTGGGATGTGTTGGGATATATTTGCTAAAGTATAATATTTAAACCATTGTTTTACTTAGCAGGTTTTATTTAGTTAATATGTAATAAAGTGAAAGGAAATGTTTTTCATAATTGTTAAATCCAGAAATTTTTTTGATTAATTAATTATTGGCTTGCCTGACAATTATGTCTGTCGCCATCACGACCTTATGGATTTTGAGTCGTGACAACATGGTATTAGAGCTCTAGGTTCCCGTAGGTCTCACGAGACATGAAGGTCTAGTAGAGTCTTGCGGATTGGTACGGAGACGTCTGTACTTATCTTCGAGAGGCTACAGGGTTGTTAGGAGTACTTCCCTTCTTGATTCCTCATCGTACGATTTGATTCCTTTAAGGCTTATGCGTAAGTTTATTCTTACTCAATCTTACGCGTCGCAAAGCATTTTCTATGAATCAGGAATTTGAGGAATTGTAATGGTGCCATGGGTGCGGTGCGACATGTTTCTCCCTGCGAAGTTGATTGAGGCTATTTTCGTTGCCCTGTGGAAGGATAATATGTTGTTTCAGCTCAGTAGCTGTGTTTCTGAGAGCATTGAGGTTATGCTTAGGTTGTGATGATGCCTGCGATTGGTTGTCAAGAGATGTCGATATGATGATAGAATGCTTTCCCGTATGTTGGGAGTGATGAACAGTTTGAAGGGAGGTTTTCTCAGAGTGTGATTTCAAGATTTCGGTATTCTAGTGCCGGCAGAGAAAAGGCATTTGGATTATGAATGGTCCGGTCGGGGTTGATAAGTAGTAAGTCTTAGTGTCTTCAAGTGAGGTGGGATATGCACCTGTGACGTGAAGTCGTCATCATTGATCGAATGGAATGCGTTAAGCTTGTCGGTGCTATGCTTTCTTCGGTTTCATGGTGTCAGAGTATTGAGTAGAAGTATTGAAGAATGTGGTTGGTAGAGACCGTGAGGTGCGGTGATTCAGTATCGGATAAGTGTTGATAATGAAGGCAGCTAGAGAAAGATGATCTTCGGAGAGCTTGAAGTCGTGGTGATCTACTAGTTTGAGAGCTACAGAGAATGATACTGAAGTGAGGCTAGGCGGTGGTTCCATTTCTAGGAGGCTAGGTGTAAGAAGCGGAAGTCAAGCAGTCGCAAAGTGGGGGAGCGGTAGCATAGCTTGGAATTTGAAGGTATTGCCGCGCATGTAATGGAGGTCCATGAGTAGCGGACAAACAATTAAAGTTGGCAAATGAAGCAGGGTATATGATGGGGTATTGATGTCGCAGAGAGCGTGCATTTCAGCGTCGTTGGAAGGTGTCCGCGAGTGATATCCACAGGTGGGTTATCTCCTGTGAATAGGTTAGCGGTGGCATGGTTGGCATGTCTCTCTGAGGGGTTCTACTGGCTATTCGGTAGGAGGCAGAATGTGTGAATGATGCTAGAGAATTTGAGTATTTAGGGAGTTCTAGCAAGAGAACTTGGAAGAATTGGACGGATGGGTTGAGCAAGATCGTGTATCAAAGGAGAAAGGATCTCAGTAGGGTCTAGAGTGGTGCAAGGAGAAGCTTCGGGCTAAGTGGGGGAGTCCCACCATCTGCAGTTGGGTTGCAAGATTGTGTTATCATAGGGTTACGGATTGTCGGCGTGTTGGAAAGTTATTATAGTTAAGGGAAAGGAGTAAAATGGTGATTGTGTATGGGATTTGATGAATGTGTGCAAAAGTTGGCCCTGTCGGGCCAGGATTAGGCTTTGGAAGATTCAGAATTTTGCTTAAGGCATAGACGAGTTTCAAGGTAGTGACTCAGTCACGTGCTTCAAGGAAAAGGGTGTTCATGTGCTAGAAGAGCCTTGGAGTTGATTGTATTCAGGACCAGTCAGAGTAGGTGACTCTCAATAGCGGTCCTAGTAAGTTCAAAAGTTAAGAATGCGGCGTTTAAGGGTTTCAGGCAGTAGTATGATCGAGAATCGAGCTTTTGCGGAATAATTTCTGAGAAAAAGGAGGATTTTTGGAATGTTCTATGATATGTTTCAGCATGCATGATAGTATTAGAGGAGTGAGAGAAATAAACTCTGGATTGTAGAAAGATAATCAGGAGGGTATGAGATGGGTTTCGGGATTTAGGCAGCATAGTTTCATGAATCAAGGTCACTCGGGATGAGTGAGGGTTGAGTTTGCTATGAGTTGAAGGAAGTTGCTATTATTCCTGAAGCAATTAAAGATGATTAAAACAAGATAGATTGATTAGCCATGGTTGAAATGGCACATTTACGGCAGTGATCAGTTCCATCGATGTGATTAAGTTGTGAATGTGGTTGTGCCGGTGTGTGCAGGGCTTGTCGGCCGTTGTAATGTATTTCATGTGGGAGCATATGAGTGCTATGGCCTTTCAGGTGTAGGCAGATCCCAGAAAGGTTATGGTGGTATAGACTGCTACTTAAGGATTTGCATGTTGGGTGATTGTGGGAATTCACACGTGTGTTGTGATGTTTCTCTTGAATTGAGTTAAGTAAAAGGTTTCTATATGAGGAAGTGCTCACCCTATTGGTAGTTCAGAAGTTAGGATGGAATTCTTGCGCTACCTCATATTGGCATGTTAGGTGTGGTAAGCAGTATGTAACTGGGAGTAAGAATCGAGATTGCGGTTCGGTGATGATAAGGATGTCATGAGCTCAGAAGAGCAAGAAAAAGTGATCTGAAAGTTCAGAGTAAGCTGGTGTTATCTTCAGTGTCACCTGAGATTGATATTCGGTGAAAGAGGCTTTGTACCCTGGTCATAGGTTCTTGATATATTTTGTGGCCTTAGTGTGGTCGATGTTATGGATGGGCAGACTTGTTGCCTTGTGTGGAAGGTCGTTGAAGCATGACCGCGAAAAGATTGTATAAAGTGTGACATGTAGTCTCTTGATGGATTGAAGATTTGGACTGAGTTTAAAGAAGTGCAATATTGCTTAATTGAGAATTTATGCCTGGAAGGCGTTCAGTTCATTTGGTTGTGGATTGTGGGGTGTTTGTCCTGGCTATGATGGTTGTTCTCTCGTATTATGAGAGAAAGTGGGTTAATATGAACCCAGGTAAAAGCTATTAAGCTTAGTTGGTGCGAGCAGTCGACTCGATGTTTGTGGATGGATTCAAATATGATTATGGGCTCCGTATGAGCCAGGCATGTTCATTTCAGTAGAGCGCTTTTTCATGGAAAGGTATTAGAACAGCGGATGTTGTTCCTTCTTCGTCAAATTTATGTGTTATTATGATTGTGCTGTGTGAGTTGTGAAACGGCTTGATAATTTCCTATGTGTTGAGGTCCCGCGTAGTGGGGGATGTTATGTGAGCAAGATAGCTCTTGATATACAGAGTGTATATATATATATATATATATAGCACCTCAGTTGTGCTTAAGTTTTGTAGCCTACGGCTTTATTAGTCTCCCCAAGATGGTATTATGCACTTAGCGTGCTTATGATCGATATTCAGTAATTTGTAATAGTGAGAAAACCAACTCAGTATATATATCTTCTTATGTGTGGATCGGGTGGCACGTCTCCACGGATATGTTATTCGGATAGGGTTGCACGCCGCAACAATGTGATGATGAGTAAGGTTCCTATATTTTTTCTTATGTTCTACTTCCTATTTTCTGAGAAAAGTTCATATTAGTTGCATGAGTTGAATAGTCCCTTCGTGAGTCGTTTCTTATTATCATGTTCGAGCTATGTCCTATTAGCGCGATGTGGTATCATGTGAGGTTGTTGGTCATGTTTGGGGTGATTTGTTGTCTGAGCAGTTCGTACTGGGTGAGACGAGATTATCGGATCAGGGATCAGTGCGATAAGGTTATGTGAAGTGTGTATTAAAGAACAAATACCATTATTCAAGTTCGTATTGAGGTGATGATTTTAGTCGAGATGAGATATTCAATGATTTGATAACTCTGCAGTTGGGTATGAATTTCTGCACATTTCCTCCGTTGTAGTGGTATCGCCAGCATTATAGCAGGATGTATGTATATTTGTTATGAGGTGCATTGGGAGCATCAGATTCGTGGATTTTGGCTATTAAGGTTCAGGGAGCGTCATTGTGGTTAGATTATGAATTTTGCGGTGGGCTAATTCAGCAAAGGTATGCAGTCATGTTCTGGTATATCGTGTAGTGGTTGATACGGTGTTTATATGTATTGGAACTAGGCCTGGCAGAGAATTTCAAGTGTTGGAACTAGGTTCTGAGCTTATTCTACAGATAAAAGAAGAAATCTTCAAATTTTATCAAGCTTATGTACTCAACTGGGTTGTGGTAGCACGGGCATGTGCTCGAGGTGTTAAACAGTGATTTCAGATAACTCCAGAGCAGTTCTTAGCACGTTCGAGGACGAACGTCGGTTTAAGTGGGGGAGAATGTAACGACCCGATCGGTCATTTTGAGCTCTAGCGGGTCGTTCAGCGGTTTGAGGCCGTGAGCAGCTTCGTTTCAGGTATTATGACCCGTGGGCGTGGTCGGAATTGAATTTTGGGAAGTTTAGAGTTGGTTTGGAAAGAATATTCATTTCAGGAGCCTTAAGTTGGAGAAATGGACTAAGATTGGAATTTTGAGTAAACGACCTCAGAATCAGGATTTGAGGGTTCCTGCAGGTTTGTATGATGATTTCGGACTTGGGCGTATGTCCGGATCGGGTTTTGGATAACCCGGGAGTGTTTCGGTGCATATTGTGGAAGTTAGCATTTTAGAATAATTTCATAAATTTGGGCTTGAGGTGCATTTCAGAGTTATTGATGTTCGTTTGGGATTCTGAGTCTGGGAATAGCTTCGTATGGTGATTCTAGAGTTGGGAGCACGATCGGAAGTGAATTCGGATGTCTGTAGGTCATTTTGAAGTCATTTGGCTAAAGATAGGAATTTGAAGGTTTTTGGAGAAATCCGACCGGAAGTGGAAATTTTGATATCGAGGTCGGAATGCGATTCCGGAAGTTGGAGCAGGTCCGTAATGTCGAATATGACTTGTGTGCAAAATTTGGGGTCAATTAGACGTGATTTGATAGGTTTCAGCATCTGATGTAGAAGTTGGAAATTTCTAAGATCATAAACTTGGGATTTGGGTGTGATTCGTGGTTTCGATGTTGTTTGATGTGATTTGAGGCCTATAGCAAATCCGCATCATGTTTTTGAATAGGTTGGTATAATTGGACGGGGTCCCAGGGGCTTCGGGTGGATTCCGGGTGGTTAACGGATCAAGTTGAGAGTTTGAAGAAGGCTGGAATTTGATGTCATCTGGTGTACCGCACCTGCGAGGATTTGGTCGCAGGTGCGGCTACGGCACCGCAGGTGCGAAGGATTGATGGTCCAGCTGGGAGCGTAGGTGCGATGGTATTTCCGCACCTGCAAGGTCGCAGATGCGGGTTATGGGCGCAGGTGCGAGGTTGGCTTGGGTTGAGGAAAGCCGCGGGTGCGGAGGTTTGGTCGTACCTGCGGAATCGCAGGTGCGAGAGTATGATCGCAGGTGCAAAAAATGGCCTGGGCATAATGTTTTAAAACCGAGAATTGTTGGCCATTTCTTCATTTTTCAGTTGGTTTGTACGATCTTGGGAGGCTTCAAAGAAAGGATTTCTTCATGCATTGTCAAGGTTAGTAACTCCTTTATGTTTCAAAGTTAAATACAAGATTATATGCATGGATTAGACATGGAAATTAGTAGGAGAATTGAGATTTTTGAGGAAAGACCTCGAAATGGTAATTTGGATTTTTAGCCACGAAATTGAGCGTGGAATGTAGAGTAAATTGTATATTTGAACTAGTAAAGCTATGGGTAGAATATATCTTCGAGAAATTTCGGATTACGGGCACGTGGGCCCGAGAACATTTTGGTCATTTCACTAAGCGGGGTTGGGAAATTATATAATTTGGAATTGTTGATAATATTAGAGTATATTTTCATTGGTTTGTTGTTGTTTGGAGAGTTTTAGGGGCGTTGTGCGTCCGTTGGAGTCGTCGAAAGGGCTTGGAAGCCGGTGATGGAATTTTGGGGCGAGGTAAGTCTCCTTTCTAACTTTATGAGGGGGAATTATCCCCTAGGTGAATTAATTAAGTATGTGCTATTATCTTTGGGGGCTACGTATGCACGAGGTGATGGGAGTCCATGCGTAGCTACTATTATGCCATGTCCGGGTAGTCTAGGACTCACTAGCATGCCTTACGTAATGTACATATGATCCTTCCTGTAATATTAAACTGCTAAATTGAAATCGTAATTGAATATCTGAAGAAGACTAGATTTCATTTTCTTAATCATCTAGAAAGAGAATTGATTCCACTATGGATAATTGTATACTTGGTAGGGTTATATTATGGAATATCATTAAACTTGGCAAATGAGTTTCAAAACAAAGATCTAAAAACTATAGCTCATGTTCCTTTAAGAAGAAATTTACCACTTTCCTGAGAAAACTGCTTTCTTGATAAAAATACGGATTTATTATGTGGATATGTGTACATATGAGCACCTGAGTCGCAGGTATGATTCGCGAGCAGGCTAGCCTTATTATTTGTATGTATAACCCCGTCGCATGATCGATTCGCGAGCAGGGTAGGTAGATGCATCTATTGTTCAAGTTGTTCGACCCTCAGCACTGCACAGTTTATTATTGTTGGTCTGTGCCGTTCGACCCTCGGTATTGCTTGTGCATAATATTTACTGCGTAGTTGCTATGATTTTTGACTGATTTATGGTCTGAAGATTTAGGTTGTCAATTGAAATGACAGAGATTTAAAGTTATTAAAAGATTTTTGAAGAAGCTGTTCCTTCCCGTTGATAAATTGTTATTTGATTAAATCACCATGTTGATTAGTTGTTATTAATATGACGAAGATATAAAGTGTTAAATGTGAACGGAGTTGATAATATTTATCCCTGATTTTTAATAAATTACCTATGATAATCATGCTTAGTGTCACACTTGAATATCCTAAATTGACCTTTAGCAAGTGTCTAATTTGACCTCTCGTCACTACCTCTCTGAGGTTAGACGGGCGACTTACTGAGTATACGTTGTTTTTGTACTCATGCTACACTTTCTGTGCATTTTATTGCACAGGTACTTTCATAGCAATGTGGAGGATTCGGAGACTTAGGCGAGCTGCATCATCCAGAGGCGATCCGCAGCTGACAGAGTCTCCCTCGTACTGTATTTATTTTCATTTTAAATTTCCTTGTCCGATTTGTATTTCGAATAGGCTTTGTGATGATTGTATAAATTCTTAGAAATTTCTCATGTACTTGTGACACCGGGTTCTGGGATGTGTTGGGATATATTTTCTAAAGTATAATATTTAAACCATTATTTTACTTAACAGGTTTTATTTAGTTAATATGTAATAAAGTGAAAGGAAATATTTTTCATAAATGTTAAAACCGGAAATTTTTTTTGATTAAGTAATGATTGGCTTGCCTGACAATGATGTCCGGCGCCATCACGACCTTATGGAATTTGGGTCGTGACACAGCTCATCTCCAAAATTTGCATGCAATGTGATGAAGTGTAGTATGAGTACAACCGACCTCATGTATTCAGTAAGTCTCAAGACTAACCTCAACTAAGTAGTGGCAAGGTTTAGTCAAAAGATACTCACTTTGTATAACGGTAAGGCCCCGTAAAACTATTCCTAAAAATCGGGGTTTCATGGTGCTGGGGTAGGCGTAGGTGTTAAGGATAGTAGAAAGCTCGCCGCGATTTAGACATTTTGGGTTGAACTGTGCGCTGGGAAGTTGAAGGAAAATGTTTTGCTAAGTTGGACATTTCTACGGCCCATTAAGCGGTCACATAATCACTTTGCGTGCCGCAGAATGGGGCAGCTATTTGGGCCAGTTTAATGTCATTTTTGCGGCCCATTATGCGATCGCATAACCATTTTGCGGGCAACACTTTGATCGCATTTCAAGCCTTGGAATTTTGCGGAGGGAGGTTCTGCGGCGCATTATGTGACCGCAAAACAGGTCTGTGGGCCGCATAACGGCTGTAGAGTGAGGCAGGCCAGCCCAGTTCCGGAAGGCCATTTTCATGGCCATTTTGCAGACCGCACAAGCATTATGCGGTCGTATATGCAACCGCATATCCTGTTCTGAGGCTTCATTTTTGGGTTTTTATAACCAGGCCCTACTTCGTTAAAATAGATGTCATTGTCTATTTTGAGCAAAAATCTGATATTTTGAGAGTGAGAGAGAGTGCTTAGGATGGGAGAGCGACCTTCAACCAATTGTCCATTAATTCTTACTCAAATCATTGAATATTAACAAGGAAAATTCACTAAGTCTTCATCCTAGAGGTAAGAATTTGTGCCCTAGCCCTTAATTTCGAAAATTAATTAAAAATGGGTAATTAGCAAGACAATTCATGGGTATGGGAGTTATTTATCTTTCATGCATGTGTTATCGAAAGGTGTAGGAAGATTGTGAGCTAAAAATGGTAAAGAATGGGTTGTGGGGTGATGTAATATTTCATAAAATCTCCATAAAACCTTAATTCTCACCTAATGTTTGATAAAATATTTAAATGAGCTAGAATCATGATCATCTTCCTAATTTTGGTTCAACTTGTTATATTTCTAAAATATATTGAAGTTGCTAAGAATTCCAGTACATTTTAGAGTTTAAGGAAGCTCCATTGAGGTATGTTGGCTAAACCCCTTTCTTAGAATTGAATTCCATGGCGTCCGTGTAAGTTATGTAAGACTCGAGTTGATCATTATAAAATTGGTTATCTCGAGTAATCTTGTGTTGAAAGATATATGTTCCAAATGCTTTCATTAATGCTATGTTATCTTTTGAGGATGTATTCAAAGTGTGGGTTATGTGTTATAAATTTTATGACTTCAGTCATGCTTGAATGAAGGTTATCATGCCAAATTATGTGAAAAATCTCTATTATAAGACTCTTAATTGCTTTCATGTGTAACTAAAATTCTTGTACCGAAAAGTCTTGTTGTCGATAATGATGACGATGTGTGAAAATGAAAAAGGGGAGCATTAAATATGAAATTCTGCCATCTGCCAAGAATGATATTATAATTGTGGCCATAAGTTCCCATGAATTGAATAGATGTGAAGAAAGTATAATGTGAGAAGATTGATAGAAAAGGTAATGTCTTGGGTGACACGGCCTAGCCGATCAGGCCGTGATCGGACGCCATGCCGCACACATGGTGGTTATTGTGCTAGAAATTGTGATTGTGGTTGACGCCTCAAATGAGGCGACCTAGCCGATCGGGCCATGATCAAACTCTGTGTAAAAGTACGGTGGTATTGTGAATAGTGGTATGTCGGAACTAAAGAGCTCCCCACCTAAAAACATGGAATTTACTTGAAAACTTATGTGGTTTTTAACTTGATGTTTTGGTATTGTTTGAGGCTTCTATTGATTTCATGATTTTCTGCCGTGCATTATTATTCATTCTATTGAGATGGTGTTTGGTTATACATACTAGTATTATTTGACACTACTAACGTCCCTTTTGTCGGGGGCGCTTCATCTTTAATAGATGCCGGTGGTTCCACAACAGGTAGCATTGATCAGTGATAGCAGTTACCCTCCTCCCAGCAGACTTGGTGAGCCCAGATTCATTCCCGGGTCATGCATCTTTTGTTTATTCTACTATTACATTTTGAAGTATAGTTGGAGCCCTGTTGTCGACACTGATTATACTTCTTGTAATTATTAGAGGCTCCGTAGACATAGTGTGAGTTGTATATGGGTGCTAGGAAAGTCAAATAAGTATAATGTGTTTGAACCATCTATTCCACTTTAGCCTATGAAAATGTATGTATTTTGTGACATTTAAAAAATGATGTAACTAATGGAAATGATTTGGTATTGTATACACAATCTTCTTATTGCCTAATTAATGTGAATATGTCTTCTCCTTGTCATGAGTAAGTTTGAGTAGAAAGTATCTAATAATCTTTCTTGGCCGGGTTCACCCGGTTGAGCGCTGGTCGCGCTCCCCGATATTGGGGCCTGATAATAACTTGCAAAAATCATAAGCTCATACAATAACCGAGAAATAGCAAATAAATAGCCAACGAACTCGGATATTAATACAAGGTGCACAAGCAAAGAAGAATTTAATAAGCATAATTTTTTAAATAACCAGATCAAAGCATATACAAATGCACCAAATCCACATATAAAGGAGATTTGTACAAGTAGCTTTAACTAGAATACTTCTACATGAATGTAGAGTATCTATGCATGATAAAGACCCAATTTCACATTGATCACCAAATAACATTTATATAAATTCTCATAAATGTATCTAAAATATCTATTCATGATAAGGTCTCAACATATACACCAATCCAACAACCTCTAAGTATCCAACAATCCACTAACAAGTCTCATGCATATGTAAATTACATGAATGTGCATATGTCGATAATATGCATGAATGTTTTTACATGATTCTAGAATGTTAATGCATGCTCAAGACTCAATCATAACCAATATCCATCACATCTAATGTGTCCCAACATGATCCAACACATCCCATGTGATCGAATACCATACATGTATCACCTGCACTCACAAGGTCCAATGTAGCATGGGTAAACACCTGACTCTGGAGGGACGAATCCATATCCAAGCGCCAAAATGAAAATCCATCATGCCATAACATATCAATATTACAATAACGGTACAACATAAATCATCATAGTATAATAATGTCACAACTGGAAATCCCACCAAAGGTCGTGATGGAACCTAACCCACTCGCTAGGCAAGACAACATAATACCAATCATAATTCTAAAGCAGATTAATCAACTTTTAACAAAATACTCAATATGATAGAAATTAAATAATCTTAAGCCTGATAACATAGTTAAACTATTCAAAGTAGGGTATAAACACGACCACAACTGCCAGTATCGCCCAAAACCTGAATGGCATAATCATCACAAGCATCTACCAAGAGGCTCCATGTGCTGCGAATCGATCAAGTAGAGTAGCTCATTATGAAGTCTCCATAAGTACTCCTATTGACTCGGATGAATGTCACTCAGACCAAACTCAAAACCTGCACAAAATATGCAGAAGCATAGTATGGGTATAAAATATAATACTCAGTAAGTATCAAGTCTAACCTCGAAGAAGTAGTGGCAAGGGGTCGACTCCAACACTCACTAACAGTCAAATAAGTAGATGAAATAATAATCCAACGAGAAAATAGGCATGGTATCATCAACAATTATAAAGGCTAAAAATATAGCTCATACAGAATTTAAGCATGCTTTTCAAATAATAAAAATCAAATAAGATATCAGCATCTCAAATATCAACTAAAAACATGATATCATTCAATAATACCTTCATCAATTCATAGCATGAGTCTAAGAAAATATACATATGTATGCTCAGGATTTCTTTCTCAACAACTCATAGCACAAATCCATGTGCCTGACACAACCCACATGTCCAACAAGCACCAAAAGAATCATAGGTTCATACACTCAGAGGGCCAGAGCTAACATGGGTAATCACTTGACTCCGGAGGGAAGGATCCATAATCCAAGCGTTGATCATTTATACTTAATGATCATCAGTTATTCAATCGTTGTGGCGTGTAACCCGATACAATCATAACATCATCAATCAAATCATCAGTACCAATATCCGCTCAAATCATGTAACTCAATTAATCATAATAATTCAATAAGCTATTCAACATCTTCTAGCTTAATTACACTATCATGAGCCATTTAGGCCAAAGAAACCATCTAAATCACGAAGCAAATAAGGGAAGTATATGAGTATGAACTTATAATAAAGTTTCAGATGGAAAAGTAACCCTCATATCAAATCAACAAGTTATAGACCTAGGCGTGATCTTAAATCATGAATATAAAGTATCACGTAACCATGGAATCAATTTGAACATGAATAACAACTTCACATAATTCTGAAAAAGCACAACTCGAGTCAACAATACCGCAAAAGGTCCAAACTTAGCTGCCCATATGCTCTTGTCATCTCGCATATATGTGGCTCCTAAATCATGAATCAAGTTGCAATCATATCACCTATTGGGATAGTTCCCTATTACAAGTATAAACAAGAGACTTATCTATGTTCGGCAACCTCAAATCAAGAAAAATCGCTTAACCATAAAAATTCAACTACAAATGACCCAAATCTAGTCAAAACCACAAAATAGCATCAAATAAAGCCATAGGAAAAAACTCCAATAATAAAACTTCAATCTTTACACAATCTCCAAAAGTCAACAAAAGCAAACTCGGGCCCACACGTCAAAACCTGAGTCAAGGGGTAGATCCTGACTACCAATAAGCCCACGAGTTCATATATGTGATTAGATACCAAAACCGAGTTCAGGTTGACCTTCAAATCCCCAAATTATATTCTCTTTAGTTTTAGACAGAATACCGAATTTTTCATTTAAAGACCATGTTTTAGGTGTATAAATCCATAGAGAATTAAGATATAAAATCAATTCAAGGAGAAAATTCTTACTCGTAAAGTGGTGATAAAAATCTCCACAAAAATTGCCTTTAGCCAAGCTCCAAAACTCCAAATAATGAAAAATGAGCTAACCTTTTGATGGGATCAAACACATGAAAATATGCTCGGTAATCGAATATAGTAGTTGATAATATCGTATCCATAAAGATTGGAGTTAAACAGTATTATTGTAGTTTGTAGCTAGATTGCTATCCAAGATGATCAAAAATTGAGGTTCATATGATTAAAACTAAAATTAACTAAGAGTCAAAGCTTGTCGGCACAAGTAAAGGTTAGTTTTGAAGACTGACAAAGGAACTCAGGCATGAACCAGGTCCATCCCTTGTGTGCATAGAAACGGGCAGATTCGAGCATGTGGGATGCACGTGAAGGAGATAATCTTAAATTGGTGTATTTGATATCTCCTGATCGAAAAGGTTGCATAATTGATAAGGAGAAGGAATCCTTAATCAAAGAGAACACTATCTATGATAGGGAAGGAGTTAGAAGTTGAAATCAACTAGAACTCTTCCACCAAGGAAGAGTAGCATTAGAATTCTAGTTAATCTTTATTTACTAACTCTATAAATATCAGTGTTGTTATCTTTTATAGGTGTGCACAAACGCAGAAGTTAAACGCGAATGGAGAGCAAAATAGCAAGGCAATTTCGCAAGCAGTTCGTGTGTGCTTCAAGTGTGCAAACTTGAAGCTACATGAACCAGATAAAAGAACTAGTTCCAAGTGTTTGTCTTTTATTCTAGTTCAATTATAGTAGGTGTTTTAATATTGTACCTTTCAGCTTTATCTAGAGGCAATTGTAATAGGTACTCAGAGTTTTCAAGTTAGAGTTAACTTGAAGTTGTCACAACAGTTAGAGGTTGTGTGCTACAACGGGATTAGAGTTAATCCTAGGTTTGCAAAAGAGTTTTTATAAATGCAGTTTTTGGCTCAGTGATTTTAGTGGAGAGTTTGGGAAAATCCTACTCGAAAGTAGGTCGTGATTTTTTCACCTTTTGACCCGGGTGTTTTCCACGTAAAATACTTGTGTTCTTATACTTTCTATATTAATTATTTTGCAACATTAGTAGTTAGAACACATAGAAGAACCAGGTCCTTCTATAATCTATGCAAGCAAAAAATTAGACACCACACAAATCCCCCCCCCCCCCCCTCTTGTGTAGTATTGACATATAAAACATCAATTGGTATCAAAGCAGGTTATCCCTGAAGAGGCTAACACCTTAGTAACAGATCAAGATGATTGCACCACTTGGAAACTGGGAAGGGAAATCCACTGATAGGCCTCCACTTTTTAATGGCCAGTACTACTCTTGGTGGAAAAACAGGATGAGAGATCACAGCATCGGAGAATACTATAAGCTATGGGACATTGTCACTGATGGTCCCCTGGCTACCATGAAGAAGAATGCTGAAGGAGTAGATGTGCCAAAAACAAGAGCTGACTGCAATGTTGAGGACTTCAGGAAATGGAAAAAGAATGCTAAGGCCAAGAAATGGCTTGTGTGTGGACTTGGTCCAGATGATTACTGTAGAATTCAAAGTTTGTACCACTTCTAAGGAAATCTGGGACACTTTGCAAGTGGCTCATGAAAGAACACCTCAAGTGAAGAGGTCCAGAGGAACACTCTTGTATTCTCAATATGAGAATTTCACCATGAAGGAAGGAGAAATCATCCAGGAGATGTATACAAGGTTCACCATACTAACAAATGACAAGGGTTATTCTTGAAGAAGAAAAGGTTGAGAAGATTTTAACAAGGGTTCTGCCAGTCTCTTGGGAAAGAAAAATCATTGCTATTCAGGAATCAAAGAACATTGTCACTCTTAAGTTGGATGAGCTAATTGGAAATCTCACTGCCTATGAACTTAGAAGGCAAACCATGAAGATGGATGCACACAAGAAGGAAAGGAGCCTGGCACTCAGAATCACTGAAGGTGTTGATCTAGAGGAGGACAAAATGACCATGATCACAAAGGACTTCAAGAAGTACCTAATGAGAGGAAAGGGTACTTCAAGAATTGGAAGCTACAACAAACTAAGGGTTCCTGAAAAAAAAACCAATGAGGGGTGTTACAAGTGTGGGAAGACTGATCACCATATCAAAAACTGCCCTTAATGGGAAATTGAATGGAAGAAGGAAAAAGTTGAATGAAGGAACATGAAGAAGGAGCAGGTTCAACCCAAGAAGAACAAATGATCAACAAAGGCTATGGTTTCTGCCTGAGGAATCTGAGGTAAGTATAATTCATCTCAAAGACAAGATTAAATTTTTGTCTAAAGAAAAGCTATCTGAGTTACTTCGGGATTTCATTGATGAATCTGAGGATCTAAACAATGAAAAGGAACAACTATCTAAGGAGTATGTGATTTTGAAAGCTAAGTGCAAAAATCTGGAACTTAGGGCTAATGAAAGTGATAGTAAAAATGATGAGTTAAAGAACCATGTTCATGAACTTGACACCATTGTCCTAGAGCTAAGATCTGAAAATCTAAGACAGAAATTAGGAACATGTAAAAAGAAATCTGATCACACACAACTTACATTAGAATAAAACCTAGGAAAAATGAAAGACGAGTTGTACAAAAGAGATGAGCATATAAGAGTCCTTAAAGATGATCTAAGCAAGGTTAAGCACGAGCTAGACAGAACCTGTAAATGAAATAGGTCCTACGATGCACTTTCATGGCTACATGAACGCCATAGTAGCAATAAAAGAGGACTTGGCTACGAGACCCCTGCACCTAAGTGGGATCCCAAAGGCAAGTACCTCACACTTCCTGATAACAGAATCTGCACACACTGTAGTAAGACTGGTCACAACAAAAGTGAATGTAATGCAAAAGAAAAGGCTAGTCAAAAGAATAAAATATTTGTTGAAGGGAAAAATAGGCTACCAGGATGGGCCAAAAAGAATTTGATTCACCCTTTTGCCTATAGAAAAGGGACCCAAACTAGTTTGGGTTCCTAAAACTAACCCCTGAGTTCCTTTTGTAAGTGAAGGGGAGCAGCCAAATATGATACACGGATAGTGGCTACTCAAAGCATAAGACAGGTAGCAAGAACCAGTTCATTTCACTTGAGGACCTCAAAGGAGGTAATGTCTTCTTTAGAAATAGGAAGAAAGGTGATATCATTGGGGTTGGAAAGGTAGGTAAGATTGATTCTCACTCTATTAAGAAAGTCAAATTGATAGATGGCCTAAAATATAGCCTAATCAGTGTATCACAATTGTACGACTGATTCTCACTCTATTGAGAAAGTGTACTTGATAGTCGGCCTAAAATACAGCCTAATCAATGTATCACAATTGTGTGATAGAGGTAACTTGGTAGCATTCACCAATACCAAATCTTTTGTGATAAATCTTACCACTAACAAGATTGTTTTGCAGGGAAAAAGAGTAAACTATATTTACATTGTAGATCTACCCACACTTTCAAAAAATGAAGTTACTTTCTTAAGTGTGTTGGATAATTATTCCCTCCTTTGGCACAAAAGACTTGGACATGTTAGTCTAAGTCAACTCAAATAACTAGTCCCCAAGGACTTGGTGATAGGACTGCCTAACATTAAGTTTAGGAAAGACAAAGTTTGTGAGCCTTGTGCAAGGGGGAAGCAGGTAAGATCCTCTTTCAAAAGCAAGAAAATGGTAAGTACCACCAGAATGATGGAACTTGTCTATATGGATCTTTGTGGACCAATGAGAACTCTGAGCAGACATGGTAAGATATATGTTATGGTGCTTGTTGATGATTACTCTAGGTATACTTGGACACTGTTTCTGACATCTAAAAATGAAGCATTCGACATGTTCACTTCCTTTGTTAGAAAACTCAAAAATAACTAGGTAATCAACTTGCATCAATTAGGTCTGATCATGGTAATGAATTTGAAAATGCTAAATTTGCTGAATTTTGTGATGTGCATGGCATAGATCATAACTTTTCTGCACTTAGGACTCCACAACAAAATGGTGTAGTTGAAAGAAAGAATAGGAAATTGGAAGAAATGGCTAGGACTATGCTTCTTTCTAGTAAATTGCCTCACAGTTTCTGAGCAAAAGTTGTGAACACTGCATGTTACATCATAAATAGGTGCATGACTAGACGTCTTGTTGAGAAGACTCCCTATGAGTTACTTAAAGGGAGAGAGCCAAATATATCCATCTTAAGGCATTTGGATGCAAGTTCTTTGTGCACAATAATGGAAAAGACTCCCTAGGTAAGTATGATCCCAGAAATGATGAGGGAGTATTCTTGGGGTATTCTTCACATAGTAAAGTTTATAAGATCTATAACAAAAGAACTATGTGTGTAGAAGAAAGTGCACGAGTAGTTTTTGATGAAACTAACATTCTTTCTGAGAGGCAGGAACATGAAGATGAAGCAATTGGGCTGGTAATAAATTTAAATAAAATCATAGCCCAGGCTGAAGCTGCACCAGAAGAAGAAACATGTGATGGAACAGGTTCTTCTACTCAGGGCAACCTGACAGGGGGAACTAAACAAGGAGGAACTGAATCTCAAACCTCGATAGAACCTGTCCATAAACCTATTCCACAGCAACAAAGCATTGAAAGAACATCAAGGGGAAACCAATTGGTTGTGAAATCTTACAAGTATCAAAGTTCTCATCCCATTGAGAATATAATCACTGACCCAACCTTTAGAATTAAAACTAGATCTTTATTAAAGAATCTTTGTGTTTTTGATGCTTTATTATCTCTTATTCAACCTAGAAATGTTGTTGAGTCTTTGCAGGATGCATACTGGGTAAATGCAATGCAAGATGAACTCAACCAATTTGAAAGGAGTCGATTTTGGCATCGGTACCAAGACCCAAGGACATATCAGTAATTGGCACAAAATGGTTCTTCAGAAACAAAAGCCTTAAGTAGAGATCACTTTGAGAGGAACAAGTTGGAATTAGGGATGATTATGATCACCTAAAAGGACCAGTTCAAGTTAAACAAAAATAAATAACTAAAAAATTTATTGGAGAAAAAAAAATTATTGGTTTGAAAGTTTGTAAATTTTGTATATAATTAGATTAAATCTTGCTCAATCTCATACTTTCAACAGTATACTCCTGTGCCATGTGCTAAATGACTCATTAATCTCTAATGGTATTTTCTCTATTTTGGCAAATTTAGACTTACACAAGAGAATTTTCAGTGAAGAACCTGGTTCATCAAGATAAATAGGTATGTTTTCTACACTCTGGACAATTTGAGATAATTATATTTGGATCATGAGCAGAGTCCTACCTAATTCCAAACTTCTTTTGGACTTATCTGTTACAAGTGAACCAGCTCGGTTCAAAAGAGTCTCAACCAAATTGAAGTACCTAGATTGTAGGGATACACTCCAACATCTCTTCAAAATTGAATTTCAGTTTGATTAGATTTCTAAGAGTCTGAAAAGCTGTAGTTAACCCATCAATTATTACCTTGTATATTGATCAGGTTTAGTGTATCCCTTGCTTCATCTCTCTCAAGCCGTCGAAAACTCTCATTCTTCTTACATTCTCCAAACAAAATCTAATTCTCTTCTCTTCCATACCCTAGCCCAGATATGTTGAGCACCTTTGAAAATCCTTCATCACCACCATAGGAAACCACTTCCACACCTTCTACCACTCCTTCAATCACACCAATCTCGTAAGATTGTCGCTGAAGGAGAGCAGATCAAGAAAATAAACAGCAATTGAAAGCAGGTAGGGAAGAAGAATCCCAGAAATCTGAAGATTCATTTAAGTCTACTACTAAGGGGGAAGAAAGTAGGTATTCCGAAACTGAACAGGTATCTTCTGATTCTAAAGTTACTCCTGAGAAAATTTCTGAAGTTGTTGTAAATTTGGAGAATAGATTTGTACTGGTAGGATCTATAGCAGGTGTTTAGACTACAGAATATGGAGAAGTTGGTGGTAAAAATAAAAAGGAAAAGAAAAAGAGAGCAAGGGTGCTAGGAGTACTATGAGGGGAAAGGGTACAGAGTGGATAATTCTTCACCCACTCATGTTGGTCTAACAAAAGAAACTAGGGAAATGGTTGTTCGAGGAGAGGAATTTACTGAAATAGAAGAGAGTGTGAGCAAAACAAGGGGAAGTGGATCTGGCGAAGCTCCTGAGGGGTTGGTTCAACTTGGGAAAAATATAGATGAACTTGTTCCATCTGAACAGGAAACCCTCGCCGACCTATTGATAGGGTTATCAAGGGCACCAAAAATCATGACATTCCCTATAGCTTCATTCTCACAATTGTACTTGCACATTTCAAGGTACTTATGAAGAAGTGGGAGATTATAACAAGCAAGGATCATTTTGGGGTTAATACTCTTCTTGATTGCGATTATGAAGTCAATGCTACTCCTAAAGAAACTTGTTCATCCATGAAGGTACGAGTGAATAACAAGGTCAGAGCCTTGATGCAACAAAGTGGGGCTAAGGATGCTGAGATTAGGAGGCTGAAGAAGTGGTTGACTGAGGTAGAGGCTGAGAGAGATGCTCTTAGAACTGAGTTGGCAAGATAAAAAAAGAATAATGCTGGCATTATTCAGGATATTCTGAAACTCCACCAAGCCAAAAAAAAAACAAGCACCTAGTTCATCCCAGCCATAAGCCTCCTAGCCCAGTGTAGATAAACCAGTGACCTAGTTCAGGATTTGTTTTATTATTTTTTGCTCATGTTTCCAGTATTTTTATTTCTTCTTATGCTTTGTGGTAGAATCTTATCAATCATCAATGAAATTCACTATCTTTTGCTCTAATTGTTTGTTTATATTTCTTTGATGGTTAAAATTCTTAGCTTGATCTATTATGATTAATCCATGATTGCATTTGAAGTAGCCCCAACGGCCATGAGTAAGCTTTAAAATCTGGTTATCTCACATTTTTATGCAACTTTTCGATGATGCCAAATGGGGGAAAATAATTAGGTTGTGCTTTAAACAAGTGTTGTTTAGTTTTGAACAGGTGATGTTATAACCTAATGTACCTGGTCCTTGATGATAAGTGATAAAAAGGAAAAATTATTTCTAACATCGTGTTGGTGTTGAGCTGAGTTGAAACAGATCCTAAGCTTATGAAAAGCACAGAGTTTGTCATCATAAAAATGGGAGAATTTGTTGGCCCAAGTAAAGGTTAGTTTTGAAGACTGACAAAGGAACTCAGGCATAACCAGGTCCATCCCTTGTGTGCATAGAAACAGGTAGATTCGAGCATGTATGATGCACGTGAAGGAGATAAGCTTAAATTGGTGTATTTGATATCTCATGATGAAAAAGGTTGCATAATTGATAAGGATAAGGACTCCTTAATCAAAGAGAACATTATGCAAGATAAGGAAGGAGTTAGGAGTTGAAATCAACTAGAACTCTTCCACCAAGGAAGAGTAGCATCAGAATTCTAGTTAATATTTATTTACTAACTCTATAAATATCAGTGTTGTTCTCTTTTATAGGTGTTGCACAGACACAGAAGTTAAACGTGAATTGACAGCAAAATAGCAAGGCAATTTTGCAACCAGTTCGTGTGTGATTCAAGTGTGCAAACCTGAAGCTACATGGACCATATAGAAGAACCAGCTCCAAGTGTCTGTCTTTTATTCTAGTTCAATTGTAGTAGGTGTTTTCATATTGTACCTTTCAGCTTTATCTAGAGGCAATTGTAATAGGTACTCAGAGTTTTCTAGTTAGAGTTAACTTAAAGTTGTCGCAACAGTTAGATGCTATGTGCTACAACAGGATTAGAGTTAATCCTAGGTTTACAAAAGAGTTTTGGTAAATGCAGTTTTTGGCTCCATGATTTTAGTGGAGAGTTTGGGAAAATCCTACTAGAAAGTAGGTCGTGGTTTTTTCATCTTTTGAGCCAGGTGTTTTCCACATAAAATACTTGTGTTCTTTACTTTCTGTATTTATTATTCCGCAATAGTAGTAGTTAGAATATATAGAAGAACCAGGTCCTTCTATAATCTGTGCAAGCGAAAAATTAGACACCACACAGGTATTAAGCAAAGGAAGTTATCAATTGGGAGAAGATAGGGTTGATAGGATAGGTGCAATACAAATGTTTGGGATTTAACTCTAGATAATTCACTTCTAGTGTTCAAGTGAGTCTCTCGAATTCAGTTGGTTATTAGTTCAATTTATTAGCAGAAACTCCTCTCTCGATTAAGTCTCAACCTCACAAGATGAACAAATTCTAAGTACATGAAGATATGAAAGAATTTGTAGTAGATTGGTCTTTAGGAGAACCTATTTAGATTATCCTCCTAACTTAGTTTAATCAACAATTCAACTAGCCTCTTTCGATTATTAAGAAAAATCAATGAGTTCAACCAACAGAATATAAAGCAAAAATATCACAAGTTTTTCCTCTCTCGATTAGATGAACTAGTGAATATAGAAGCCACGATTAAAACATCCTAAACGATTCAATACATAAAAACTAGAATTAATTATCCACAAATAAGTATGACTACACCAAATCCATCTAACCCTAAAGAGAACTACTCCATGGATATAGAGTAATTCATCATTACAATGTTTAAGTTAAAGAAAAATATATAACAATCCAAACCCTTGTCTTGAGTGAGGATTGAATGATGAAATCCTTGAGCTTTTGCTTCTCAACCTCCTCCTTGGCTTACTTAGGTCTAAGATGTGTCAAAAGTCCCAAAAATATCATTTTTCCATGTATATATACCAAGTAGGGTCGGGACCAAACACATACACCTTCTCCTAAGGAAAAATGGACACTTTTTCCGGACAGGACGTGCGCGGCCGTGCACCTGGGAGTGTGCCCGCACACTTTTCACACTGTTCTGCCCCCTATGTGCTGTCAGTGCTCTGCCTCGCACTTGCCACGAACTTTTCACCTTGTTATGTTGGGAATTTGAAACAATTTAAAACATGAAAGTTGTAGCCCTTTAAATTATATTTCCAACAATAAATTATGGAGCCCAAATAGAGTTCCGAGAAAAGGTTACATTCATTTTACTGAACACTGAGAAATATGCATATCTGATTCTTTATTCGTTCTAAACTATCATCCGTTGATCCCCAAACACGATCCCATCTTAATTCCTTGGGATTTTACTCAGACTCCAAAGCTCCATCACCTGACTTCATTCCATAACATCTACATAGCTCGAAATCACTAATTAGTGTAAAACATTAGCGATTAAAGCTCAAACTCAACTAGACTGCAGTAAATTGGAATGTAATAATCGAATAAAACATGAGAATATAGCCTACCATCAACACCCCACACTTAAACCATTTCTCGTTCTCTAGTAATAAAACTACACTTTATATAGACACAACCTTACAAAGCAACTCTCCTAACTCATCACACCAAGAATATTTAAAATAGACTAAGCACAATAATGTAACATCTTCACCTCAAGAATTGACTCACAAGTACCATGCATTATTTACAACTCACTCACTTACTCTAACATCGAGATCAACGATATTACTTTTCCTTCATGAATCATGTTCCCTCACACAACAAAAGAGAGTAGTTCCACACACAATAAAAATTAAGAACAATTAGGAACTCAAGATAGAGAGAATGCACTCACTATCAGAAACAACATTCATATGCCACAAAATATGAACCATAGGCTTTCCTGTAGTGTACTACTCTACTAATTGAGCTCATTCATTCAAGGATCAAGTAGGACTTTTAACTGGTTGTAATGTGGGCTGCGGGACGGATATGATAGATATAAGAGTGACTACAACTCCCTAAGCACTTTAATACATACACTTTTACATTCAAAACCCCACGCTTATGTCAAACCATGCTCCACCTTGACATCAACGTGCACTAACTCCCCAAATTATTTAAGCACCATTACATCAAGAGTTATCACTTATCAATTAATCTTGTTCACAACAAGACAACTATTTTTTTCTTTTCTTGTTCAATTCAAAAGACAAACCAACCACCCCACACTTCAACTTTTATAAAGATCATACAATTTCAAGTGCTCATGAGAGGTACAAGGTTCAAATAGATGGTCAATTCAAACAAATGGGTAAGGCTTGTAAAGTGGTCACCAAAGAAACAGGATTATAGGCTCAAAGGGTTAACTAAGATACATAACTATTAGGTTGGTACAACACATATATTTGGCTCAAAAAAATGCCTATATCATTTCCAAGGCCAGCTAAACTACTATTTATCTTTTCAAACACACGGGACAAGTTATATACATCAAATCCAATGCACAGAATAACACAAATCTCACACACATGGCACATAACTTGTAATGACCCGACCGGTAGTTTTGAGCTCTAGAGCGTCGTTCAGCGGTTTGAGGCTGTGAGCAGCTTCATTTCAGGTGTTATAACTTGTAGGTGTGGTCGAAATTAAATTTCGGGAAATTTAGAGTTGATTTGGAAAGAAAATTCTCATTTCAGAAGCCTTAAGTTGGAAGAATCAACTAAGATTGAAATTTTGAGTAAACGACCTCTGAATCAGGATCTGAAGGTTCCTGCAGGTTTGTATGATGATTTCGGACTTGAGCGTATGTCCGGATTGGGTTTTGGATAACCCGGGAGCGTTTCGATGCATATTGTGAAAGTTAGCATTTTAGAAGAATTTCATAAATTTGGGCTTGAAGTGCATTTCGGTGTTGTTGATATGCGTTTGGGATTCCGAGTCTGGGAATAGCTTAGTATGGTGATTCTGGAGTTGGGAGCGCGATCAGAAGTGAATTTGGATGTCCGTAGGACATTTTGAAGTCATTTGGCTAAAGATAGAAATTTGAAGGTTTTTGAGAAATCCGACCGGAAATGAAAGTTTTGATATCAAACTTGGAACACAATTCTGGAAGTTGGAGCAGGTCCGTAATATTGAATATGACTTGTGCGCAAAATTGGAGGTCAATCGGACGTAATTTGATAGGTTTCAGCATCGAATGTACAAGTTGAAAATTTCTAAGTTCATAAAGTTGGGATTTGGGTGCGATTCGAGGTTTCGATATTGTTTGATGGGATTTGAGGCCTCGAGCAGGTCTGCATTATGTTTTGGAACAGGTTGGTATAATTGGACGGGGTCTCAGGGGCCTCGGGTAAATTCCGGGTGGTTAACGGATCAAGTTGAGAGTTTGAAGAAGGCTGGAATTTCTGTCATCTGGTGTGATTCGCACCTGCGAGGATTTGACCGTAGGTGCGGAGCCGCAGGTGCGATTTTGGGCTGGAGCCAAGGAGTCCGCAGGTGCAAAATATTTGGGCGCACCTGTGGAAGCGCAGGTGCGATAAGGGGGCCGCAGGTGCAGAAATCGGCCTGGGCAGAATGTTTTAAAACAAGGATTTTGGTTCATTTGTCTTCATTTCTTCATGGGCTTAGGCGATTTTGGGAGGCTTCAAAGAGAGGATTCCTTCATACAATGTCAAGGTAAGTAACTCCTTCATGCCTCTAAGTTAAATGCAAGATTATATGCATGGAAATTGGTAGGAATTTGGGAAATATTGAAGAAACCTAGAAAATGGAAAAAATGGATTTTTAGCAACGAATTGAGCATGAATATTTGAGTAAATTGTATATTTGAGTTAGTAAGGCTATGGGTAGAATATATCTTCGAGAAATTTCGGACTCCAGGCACGTGGGCCCGAGGGAATTTTGATCATTACACTAAGCGGGGTTGAGAAATTATATAATTTGGAATTATTGCAAATATTAGAGTATATTTTCATTGGGTTGTTGTTGTTTGGATAGTTTTGGGGCGTTGTGCATCCGTGTGGAGTCATCATAAGGGCTTGGAGGCCGGTTATGGAATCTCGAAGCGAGGTAAGTCTCCTTTCTAACTTTGTGAGGGGGAATTGTCCCCTTAGGTGAATTAATTAAGTATATACTATTATCTTCGGGGGCTACGTATGCACGAGGTGACGGGAGTCCGTGCGTAGCTACTATTATGCCTTGTTAGGGTAGTCTAGGACCCACTAGCATGCCTTATGTGTTGTACTTTGTGATCCTGCTTGTAATTTTAAACTACTAATATAATCGAAATCGTAATTGAATATCTAAAAGAAGACTAGAGTTCATCTTGTTAATCATCTAGAAAGAGAATTGATTCCTCTATGGATATTTGTGTACCTGGTAGGGTTGTATTAGGGAATATCATTAAACTTAAAAAATGAGTTTCAAAACAAAGATTTAAAAGCTATATTTTGATGTTCCTTTAAGAAGAATTTTACCACTTTCCTGAGAAAAACCGCTTTCTTGATAAAATACGGATTTATTATGTGGATATGTGTAACTTTGGGTGCCTGAGTCACATGTATGATTCGCGAGCAGGATGACCCTGTATTTGTGTGTATTCATATGAGCACCTGAGTCGCAGTTATGATTCGCGAGCAGGCTACCCTTATCATTTTTAATTGCGCTGCATGATCGATTCACGAGCGGGGCAGATAGATGCATCTATGGTTCGAGTCGTTCGACCCTTCGGCAGTGCACAGTTTATTATTGTTGGTCCGCACCGTTCGACCCTCGGCATTTCTTGCGCATGATATTTACTGTGTAGTTGCTATAATTTTTCCTGATTACTGGCCTGAAATATTAAGTTATCAATTGAAATGACAAAGATTTAAAGTTATTAAAAAGATTTTGGGAAAAAGTTGTTACTTCCCGTCGATTTATTGTTATTGGATTAAATCTCCCATGTTGATTAATTGTTATTAGTATGACGAAGATATAAAGTGTTAAACGTGAACGGAGTTGAAAATGCTTATTCCTGATTTTAATAAATTGCCTATGACAATCATGCTTAGTGGCATACTTAAATATTCTAAATTGACCCCTAGCAAGTGTCTAATTTTACCTCTCGTCACTACCTCTCTGAAGTTAGGCGGGCGACTTACTGAGTACACGTTGTTTTTGTACTCATGCTACACTTGCTGTGAATTTTATTGCACTGGTACTTTCATAGCAATGTGGAGGATTCGGAGATTTACGCGAGTTGCATCATCCGGAGGCGATTCGCAGCTGACAGAGTCTCCCTCGTACTGTATTGATTTTCATTTTTAAATTTCCTTGTCCAATTTGTATTTCAGACAGGCTTTGTAATGATTGTATAAATTCTTAGAAATTGCTCATGTACTGATGACACTGGGTTCTGGGATATGTTGGGATATATTTGCTTAAGTGTAATCTTTAAACCATTATTTTTCTTAACATATTTTTATTTGGTTAATATGTAATAAAGTGAAAGAAAATGTTTTTCATAAATGTTAAAACCGGAAATTTATTCCACTTAATTATTGATTGGCTTGCCTGACAATAATGTTCGGCGCCATCACGACCTTAGGAATTTTGGGTCGTGACAACATGGTATCAGAGCCCTAGGTTCCCGTAGGTCTCATGAGTCATGAGCAAGTCTAGTAGACTCTTGCGGATCGGTACGGAGACATCTATACTTATCTTCGAGAGGCTACAGGGCTGTTAGGAGTACTTCCCTTCTTGATTCCTTATCGTGCGATTTGATTCCTTTGAGGCTTATGCCTATATTTATTCCTACTCAATCTTACGCGTCGCGAGCGCTTGCTATGAATCAGGGATTTGAGGAGTTGAAATGGTGCTACGGATGTAATTCGAGATGTTTCCATGTATAATTGGTTGGGGTTGTTGTTATGGCCCTAAAAAAGAATAATATGTTATTTCAGCTCAGTAGCTGTGTTTCTGGGAGCGTTACGGCTATGCTCAGGTAGTAATGATGTTTGCGATTGGTTATCGTATGATGTCGATATGATGATAGAATGCTTGCATGTATGTTTGGGGGTGATGAATGGTTTGAAGGGAGGTCTTCTCAGAGTTTTATTTCGAGATTTCGGTATTTTAGTTCCGGCAGAGGAAAGGCATTTGGGTTATGAATGGTCCGGTTGGGTTTGATAAAGTAGTAAGATTTGGTGTCTTCAAGTGAGGTGGGATATACACCTGTGACGTGAAGTCGTCGTCATTGATCGAATGGAATGTGTTAAGTTTGTCATTGCTATGGTTTCTTCGGTTGCGTGGGGTTAGAATATTGAGAAGAAGTATTGAAGAATGCGGTTGGTAGAGACCGCGCGGTGTGGTGGTTCAGTACCGGATAAGTGTTGATAATAAAGGCAGCTAGAGAAAGATGATATTCGGAGAGCTTGAGGTCGTGGTGATCTGCTGGTTTGAGAGCTACAGAGAATGATCCTGAAGCGAGGCTAGGCGGTGGTTCCATTTCTAGGAGGCCAGGTGTAAGAAGCGAAAGTCGAGCAGTCGCAAAGTGGGGGAGCGGCATCATAGCTTGGAATATGAAGATATTGTCGTGCATTTGATGGATGTCCATGAGGAGCGGACAGACTAGTAAGTTGGTAAATGAAGTAGGGCGTAGGATGGGGTATTAAAGTCATAGAGAGCGTGCATTCCAGCGTCGTTGGAAGGTGTCCGCGGGTGATTTCCACAGGTGGGTTATCTTCTGTGAATATGTTAGCGATGGTGGGGTTGGCAGGTCTCGGTGAGGGCTTCTAGTGGCTATTCGGTAGGAGGAGGAATGTGTGAATGATGCTAGAGAATTTGAGTATTTAGGGAGTGCTAGCAAGAGGATCTGGAAGAATTGGACGGATTGGTGGAGATAGATCACGTTATTAAAGGAGAAAGGATCTTATCAGGGTCTAGAGTGGTGCAAGGAGTAGCTTCGGGCTAAGTGGGGGAGTCCCACCATCTACAGTTGGGTTGTAGGATTGTGTTATCATAGGGTTACGGATTTTCGGGGTGTTGGCAAGTTATTACAGCTAAGGGAAAGGAGTAAAATGGTGATTGTGCGTGGGATTTGATGAATGTGTGCAAAAGTTGGACTTGTCGGGTCAGGGTTCGGCTTTGGAAGATTCAGAATTTTGCTTAAGGCATATGTGAGTTGTCAGGATAGTGACTCGGTCACCTGTTTCCTTTTAAGCGGTGTTCATGTGCTAGAAGAGCCTTGGAGATGATTGTATTCGGGGCCAGTCAGAGTGGGTGACTCTCAATAGCGGCCCTAGTGAATTCAAAAGTCAAGAATGCAGCATTTAAGGGTTTCAGGCAGCAGTATGATCGAGAATCGAGCTTTTGCAAAGTAATTTCTGAGAAAAAGGGAGATGGTTGGAATGTTCTATGATATGTTTCAGCATGCAGGATAGTATTGGAGGAGTGAGAGAAATAAACTCCGATTTGTAGAAAGATTATCAGAAGGGTATGAGACGAGTTGCGGGATTTAGGCAGCATAGTCTCGTGAATCAAGGCCACTCGGGATGAGTGAGGGTTGAGTTTGCTATGAGTTGAAGGAAGTTACTATTATTCTTGAGGCAATTGAAGATGATTAAAAGCTAATAATTTGATTAGCCATGGTTGAAATGGCACATTTACGGCAGTGATCAATTCCTTTGATGTGATTAAGCTACGCAGGTGGTTTTTGCCGGTGTGTGCGAGGCTTGCCAGCCTTCGTAACGGATTTCATGTGGGAGCATTTGAGTGTTATGGCCTGTCAGGTGTAGGCGGATCCCGGAAGGGTTATGGTGGTATAGGTTACTACTTAAGGATTTGCATGTTGGGTGATTGTGGGAATTCACTCGTGTGTTGAAATGGTACTCTTGAATTGAGTTAAGTAAAAGGTTTTTATATGATGAAGTGTTCACCCTATTGGTGGTTCAGAAGTTATGATGGAATTCTTGCGCTACCTCATATTGGCATGTAAGGTGCGGGAAGAAGTACGTAACTGGGAGTAAGAATCGAGATTACGGTTCGGTGTAATAAGGATGTCATGAGTTCGGAAGAGCAAGAAAAAGAGATTCGACAGCTCAGAGTAAGCTGGTGTTATCTTCAGCATCACTTGAGATTGATATTCAGTGGAAGAGGCTTTGTACCCTGGTCATGGGATCTTGATGTGTCTTGTTGCCTTGTGTGGAAGGTTGTGGAAGCATGACCGCGAAAAGATTGTATAATTGTGACATGTATTCACTTAATAGATTGAAGATTTGGACTGAGTATAAGGAAGTGCAATGTTGTTTATTTGAGAAGTTATGCTTGAGAGGCGTTCAGTTCATTTGGTTATGGATTGTGGGGTGTTTGTCCCGGCTATGATGGTTGTTCTTGCATATTATGAGAGAAAGTGGGTTAATATGGCCCCAGGTAAAAGCTATTAGCGTAGTTGGTGCGAGCAAGGTAGACTCGATGTTTGTGCATGGATTTAAATATGATTATGGGCTCTGTATGAGCCAGGCATGTTCATTTCAGTAGAGCGCTTTTCATGGAAGGGTATTAGGGCAGCAGATGTTGTNTATATATATATATATATATATATATATCGCACCTCAGTTGTGCTTGAGTTTTGTAGCCTACAGTTTTATCAGTCTCCCCAAGATGGTATTATGCACTTAGCGTGCTTGTGATCGATATATAGTAATTTGTAATAGTGAGAAAATCAGCTTCGTATATATATCTTCTTATGTAAATTTTATGTGTGGATCGGGTGGCACGTCGCCACGGGTATGTTATTTGGATCGGGTTGCACGCCGCAACAGTGTGATGTTGAGTAAGGTTCCTATAATTATTTTTCTTGTGTTTTACTTCCTATTTTCTAAAAAAGGTTCATATTAGTTGCGTGAGTTAAATAGTCCCTTCCTGAGTCATTTCTTATTTATCATGTTCGAGTTATGGCCTATTGGCGCAATGTGGTATCCTGTGAGACTGTTGGTCATGTTTGGGGTGATTTGTTGTCTGAGCAGTTCATACTGGGTGAGATGGGATTATCGGATCAGAGATCAGTGCGATAAGGCTATGTGAAGTGTATATTAAAGAACAAATACCATTATTCAGGTTCATAATGAAGTAATGATTCTAGTCAGGATGAGGTATTCAAGGATTTGTTAACTATGCAGTTGGGTACGAATTTCTGCACATTTCCTCCATTGTGGTGGTATCGTCAGCATTATAGCAGGGTGTATGCATATTTGTTATGAGGTGCATCGGGAGCACCAGATTCGTGAAGTTTTGGTTATTAAGGTTCATGGAGTGCCATTGTGGTCAGATGATGAGTTATGCGATGCATGGTGCTGATTCAGCAAAGGCATGTAGTCATGTTATGGTATTTCATGTGGTAGTTGGTACAGTGTTTATATATTGGAACTAGGCCTGGCAGAGAAGTTTCGGGTGTTTGAATGAATTATGAGCTTATTATATGGATAAAAGAAGGAATCTTCAGATTTGATCAAGCTAATGTACTCAACTGGGTTGTGGTAGCACGGGCAGGTGCTCGAAATGTTAAACAGTGATTTCAGGTAACTCCAGAGAAATTCTTAGCACAATCGAGGACGAACGCCGGTTTATGTGGGGGAGAATGTAACGACCCGGCCGGTCGTTTTGAGTTGTAGCGCAACATTCAGTGGTTTGAGGCCGTGAGCAGCTTCGTTTCAGGTGTTATGACTTGTAGGTGTGGTCGGAATTGAATTTCGGGAAGTTTAGAGTTGATTTGGAAAGAAAATTCTCAGTTCAGAAGCCTTAAGTTGGAAGAATTAACTAAGATCGGAATTTTGAGTAAACGACCTTGGAATCATGATCTGAAGGTTCCTGCAGGTTCATATGATGATTTCGCACTTGGGCGTATGTCCGGATCGGATTATGGATAACCCGGGAGCATGGCGTATGTCCGGATCGGATTTTGGATAACCCGGGAGCATTTCGATGTATATTGTGGAAGTTAGCATTTTAGAAGAATTGCATAAATTTGGGCTTGAAGTGCATTTCAGTGTTGTTGATGTCCGTTTGGGATTCCGATTCTTGGAATAGCTTTGTATGGTGATTCTGGAGTTGGGAGCGCGACCGAAAGTGAATTTGGATGACCGTAGGACATTTTGAAGTCATTTGGCTAAAGATAGAAATTTGAAGGTTTTTGAGAAATCCGACCGGAAGTGGAAGTTTTGATATCAAAGTCGAAACGCAATTCCGGAAGTTGGAGAAGGTCTGTAATATTGAATATGACATGTGCGCAAAATTTGAGGTCAATCGGACGTGATTTGATAGATTTAGGCATCGGATGTACAAGTTGGAAATTTCTAAGTTCATAAAGTTGGGATTTGGGGGCGATTCGAGGTTTTGATATTTTTTTATGTGATTTGAGGCCTCGAACAAGTCTGCATTATGTTTTTGAACATGTTGATATAATTGGACGGGGTCCCGGGGGCTTCGGGTGGATTTCGGGTGGCTAACGGATCAAGTTGAGAGTTTGAAGAACGCTGGAATTTCTGTCATCTGGTGTGATCCGCACCTGCGAGGATTTGGCCGTAGGTGCGGCTAAGGGAACCGCAGGTACAATTTTGGGCTGGAGCCAAGGAGGCCGAAGGTGCAGAAGATTTGGGCGCACCTGCGGAAGCGCAGGTGCGATAAGGGGGCCGCAGGTGCGGAAATTGGCCTGGGCAGAATGTATTAAAACAAGGATTTTGTCTTATTTGTCTTCATTTCTTCATGGGCTTAGGCGATTTTGGGAGGCTTCAAAGAGAGTATTCCTTCATGAAATGTCAAGGTAAGTAACTCCTTCATGCCTCTAAGTTAAATACAAGATTATATGCATGGAAATTGGTAGGAATTTGGGAAATATTGAAGAAACCTAGAAAATGGAAAAATTGGATTTTTAGCCGCGAATTGAGCTTGAATATTTTAGTAAGTTGTATATTTGAGTTAGTAAGGATATGGGTAGAATATATCTTCGAGAAATTTCGAATTCCGGGTACGTGGGCCCGAGGGCATTTTGGTAATTTCACTAAGCGGGGTTGAGAAATTATATAATTTGGAATTGCTTCAAATATTAGAGTATATTTTCATTGCGTTGTCGTTGTTTGGATAGTTTTGGGGCGTTGTGCATCCGTGTGGAGTCATCGGAAGGGCTTGGATGCCGGTTATGGAATCTCGGAGCGAGGTAAGTCTCCTTTATAACTTTGTGAGGGGGAATTGTCCCCCTAGGTGAATTAATTAAGTACATGCTATTATATTCGGGGGCTACGTACGCACGAGGTAACGGGAGTCCGTGCGTAGCTACTATTATGCCTTGTCCGGGTAGTCTAGGACCCACTAGCATGTGATCCTTCCTGCAATTTTAAACTGCTAATATAATCGAAATCGTAATTGAATATCTAAAAGAAGACTAGAGTTCATCTTGTTAATCATCTAGAAAGAGAATTGATTCCTCTATGGATATTTGTGTACCTTGTAGGGTTGTATTAGGGAATATCATTAAACTTGACAAATGAGTTTCAAAACAAAGATTTAAAAGCTATATTTCATGTTCCTTTAAGAAGAATTTTACCACTTTCCTGAGAAAAAACACTTTCTTGATAAAAATACAGATTTATTATGTGGATATGTGTAAGTTTTGGTGCCTGAGTCGCATGTATGATTCGCAAGTAGGATGACCCTGTATTTGTGTGTATTCATATGAGCACCTGAATCGTAGGTATGATTCGTGAACAGGCTAGCCTTATTATTTTTAATCGCGTTGCATGATAGATTCGCGAGCGGGGCAGATAGATGCATCGATGGTTCGAGTCGTTCGACCCTTCGGCAGTGCACAGTTTATTATTGTTTGTCCACGCCGTTCGACCCTTGGCATTGCTTGCGCATGATATTTACTGCGTAGTTGCTATGATTTTGCCTGATTACTGGTCTGAAATATTAAATTATCAATTGAAATGATAGAGATTTAAAGTTATTAAGAAGATTTTGGGAAGAAGTTGTTACTTCCCATCGATTTATTATTATTGGATTAAATCACCCATGTTGATTAATTGTTATTAATATGACGAAGAAGTAAAGTGTTAAACGTGAACGGAGTTGAAAATACTTAATCCTGATTTTAATAAATTGCCTATGATAATCATGCTTAGTGGCATACTTAAATATTCTAAATTGACCCTTAGCAAGTGTCTAATTTGACATCTCGTCACTACCTCTCTAAGGTTAGGCGGGTGACTTACTAAGTACACGTTTTTGTACTCATGCTACACTTGCTGTGCATTTTATTGCACAGGTACTTTCATAGCAATGTGGAGGATTCGGAGACTTAGGCGAGCTGCATCATCCGGAGGTGATTCGCAGCTGACAGATTCTCCCTGTTACTGTATTGATTTTCATTTTTTTAAATTCCCTTGTCCAATTTGTATTTCGCACAGGCTTTATAATGATTGTATAAATTCTTAGAAATTGCTCATGTACTTGTGACACTAGGTTCTGGGATGTGTTGGGATATATTTTCTTAAGTGTAATCTTTAAACTATTATTTTTCTTAACAGATTTTTATTTGGTTAATATGTAATAAAGTGAAAGAAAATGTTTTTCATAAATGTTAAAACCGGAAATTTATTCCACTTAATTAATGATTGGCTTGCCTGACAATGATGTCTAGCGCAATCACGACCTTAAGGATTTTGGGTCGTGACATAACTCACTCGGGATCAGGCTATCAAGACACTCTAGTCAAAGCAGTTAAGCAAAGTTAAGATCATACATTTTAAGGTTCTTATACAAGAGTAAAAAACTGAACCAAAGTGTCACAACTAAAGCACTTACTATTCTCAAGGCATAACGAAGTCAAGAGATATTGCTTCCCATTCAATCCATAGCACAAGGTTTCATACTCCTAATAAAATAAAAACTAACTACACTCGGTTCAAACAAAACCCTTGGAAAAGAATCGCGGCACAATGAAAACCCAGTGGGGAATAAATACACTACCTAACAAAAGAAAATCTTTTTGATATTTTTCTTTCGACTTAAATCCCTTAAGAAACCCCTCTAATTGATATCCATCTTCGCGAAAAAATCAAAAAATTTAAAATTTTTATGGTTGATCAATTTTTTCTCTATCTCTACTACTAAAATTAAGAAAAATTAAAACTAAAACTAACATACATACAGCGCACAAATTTATTCCCCACCCCACGCTTTAAGTTATGGCATGTCCCCATGACACACAATTAAAAAGCATAAGGTAAAGGAAACTTCCCTGAATTTTCTTCTTTTCCGAGAACTTATGAACTCCACCCCTAATTCTGAATTCATTCATCATTTTCGCTCCTTGGGATTCTTGATGGAGCTCATTAAGCCCAATTCTTCTAAGGGTACCTTCAAGACCCACTCTTTTCTTTCTTTCTTGTACTTATCTTAAGTAGTAAACTGCTCGTTCATGATCATCCTCAGTTTGTTCCTGCATTCTTTCACAGGATCAATCCATGTATCTTACTGTAAATCCCCAAAAATAAAATCCACATGATCAAAGTTAGAAAAGAAAACAAAGAAGAAAGGTCAAGTGAATATTCCTCTGGTATGTCCAAGACCTTTTGTTTCTCATTCTCTTCTACTACATGCTGCAAAGGTGGAAAGTTGGAAAGGGGTTTGAACTCTTCTTTTGTTGCTTCACACTCAACCACAACCTTATTCTCGATCATCTCAGTTGAATCATAGTCTTCGTGTACCGTGGACATCTCCCTATGTGGATGCTCATCCTCTTGGGTAGGATTATTCTCACAGGGTATCTCCTCCATATATTCACCATCACAACGCAATGATCTTTTTGAAAGTGTACTTATTATTTGACTTTCTTCTGTTGTTAGGTTGTCAATGGTTTTATCATCTTGTATAAATCTATCTACCTGCTTATTTATGAACTTATACACAAGCTCTACCAAACTATGATTCTCCTCTTGAGGTGGTTTTCTCACTTCACTTTCGTCCCAGTTATATAAGGGTATTCATCCCAACCAGAGTCAAGATTGTGCCCATATAAATCCTCATACTTGTACAGACTAGAAACAGAGTGAAACTGTTCAAAATACGAACCATAGGAAGAATACATACCTGCTTGACAGTCAACCCATAGATGATTTCCACCGCATTTAAAACACATAGCAGACCGTTGATAATATTCAGGTGCTAACTCTTCAACCATTTTCTTAGGATCGTTGTACTCCATCTTCATAGCATTTAGAGTTCAATATCTACAGTATCTTCTCCAACTTTTTAGGCACTAAAAAACAAATCTTGAAAAGAAGTCAAGTAATAAAGAATATAAAATAGAAAAGAAAAGAGAAGAAAAAATAAAGCCTAATTCTTGAATTAGCACTACAAACTATTTCAAACACTGTTGATTGATGATCCCCTGCAACATCGCCAAAATTTGATGAGCTTAAAACACATACGAAAATATGCTTGCTAGTCGAATATAGTAATTTATAATATCGTACCCACAGGGATTGGAGTTAAATGATATTATCGTAGTTCTTAGCTATATTGCTATCAAAGATGATCAACAATTGAGGTTTATATGATTAAAACTAAAATTAACTAAGAGTCTAAACTATTGGCTAATGACAATCAACACAAGTATTAAGCAAAGGAAGTTATCAATTGGGAGAAGATAGGGTTGATAGGATAGGTGCAAGAAAAGTGTTTGGGATTTAACTCTAGATAATTCACTTCTAATGTTCAAGTGAGTCTCTCTAATTCACTTGGTGATTAGTTCAATTGATTAGTAGAAACTCCTCTCTCGATTAAGTCTCAACCTAATAAGATGAACCAATTCTAAGTACGTGCAGATATGCAAGAATTTGTAGTGGATTGATCTTTAGGAGAACCTATTTCGATTATCCTCCTAACTTAGTTTAATCAACAATTCAACTAGCCTCTTTCGATGACTAAGAAGAATTAACGACTTCAACCAACAAAATATAAAAGCAACAATATCACAAGTTATGCCTCTCTCGATTACATGAATTAGTGAATATAGAAGCCACGATTAAAACATCCAAAATGATTCAATACATAAAAACTAGAGTTAATTATCCACAAACAAGTATCACTACACCAAATCCATCAATCCCTAAAGAGAACTACTCCATGGATATGGATAATTCATCATAACAATGTTTAAGTTAAAGAAAAATATAAAACAATCCAAACCCTTGTCTTGAGTGGTATTGAATGATGAAATCCTTGAGAGTTTGCTTCTCCACCTCCTCCTTGGCTTACTTAGGTCTAATATGTGTCAAAAGTCCCAAAAATACCATTTTTCCATGTATATTGTCACGACCCCAAGTCCTAAGCCGGCCGTGATGGCGGCTATCATGGAACTAGGCTAGCCAACCAAACAGAATTTATCAATATATCCCATAATTTCCCCAAACTTTAGCAGATTTTAAAAGAAATATCAGAAGGAGATAAAACAATTACACACTTTCCCAAAACCTGGAGTCAACTATCATGAGCATCTAAGACTAAAAATACAATGTACAACAATGTCTTGCTACAACCAAAGTCTGAGGTACAAAAGACCAAAAGAAACTATAGTCTGAGGGAAGGAAAGAAGGTGAGTTGGGGACGCTGAGCAGCTATCTCAATCCTCGGAAAACTCCAAGCTCGTCCGAAAATCAACTAGCGAGATGGTCCGGTACCTGGATCTGCACACAGAATTGCAGGGAGTAACGTGAGTACGCCAACTCAGTAAGTAATCAATGTAACTAAAAACTTGAGTGTAGTGACGAGCATTTAAATCATGTAAATCCATAATGAATAACAGAGGAAATGAGCAAATAAAGTCAGAAATCTATAATTCCGAATATTTCATAAGAACTCTGATTTCCATTTAAAAATCTCGTAGGAAAACTTTTATCCAACATTTATTATCAGAGGCTCAGTGTAAAGAAGAGTGAAAAACAGTAGTTTCATAAAATATAAGCCCCTCGGGCATAGTATCACTCACAATAAAGCCTCTCGGGCAAGACTCTCAGTCACTCGTGACTCTACTCTCATAAGTCAATGCTCACACTCATCACTCTCACTCATCAGGTACCATATAACAACTGCTGCGACGTGTAGCCCGCTCAAAACTCTCACTCATCAGGTACCATATAAAAACTGCTGTGGCGCGCAGCCTGATCCATATAACATACGTTGCGGCGTGCACCCAGATCCATATAATAGTCGATTGCGCTCACTGGGGGTGTACAGACTCCTGGAGGGGCTCCTTCAGCCCAAGCGCTATATTTATGCGGCGTGCAGCCCGATCCAATGTATATATTGTTGTGGCGTGCATCCCAATCCATATATAATATATATTGTTGCAGCGTGCAGCCCGATCCACATATAATGTGTATATATATATTTATGCGGCATGTAGCCCGATCCATACATAATGTATATATTGTTGTGGCGTGAAGCCTGATCCATATGTAATATATAACATATATATTGTTGCAGCGTGCAGCCCAATCCGTAACTATCCTCTCATACTCGGCTCTCGTCCTCATTACATATATATTCATGTCTATCCTCACATACTCGGCCCTCGTCCTCATTACATATATATTCATAACTATCCTCACATACTCAGCCCTTGGCCTCATTACATATATATTCATAACTATCCTCACATACTCGGCTCTCGGCCTCATTACATATATATTGTTGTGGCGTGCAGCCCGATCCATAACTATCCTCACATACTCGGCTCTGGGCCTCACTCAGTCATCTTCACAAGTCACTCGGGCAATTCATCTCAACTCATGGGACTCAGCCCAAATTACTTCTCAGAGTTTCAAAACCATGTGACAACAGTGAAAATAACAACAAGTAGAAAACATGACTGAGTTCACAATTGTTCTATCAGGATAGTGTAAGAATAGTGTAAAACTACCTATGAGGGTCTAAACAGGTCGGCACAAGGCCCCAAACATGGAAAATACCCCTGAGGGTTTAAACAGGTTGGCACAAGGCCTCAAACATGGCTCGCAGCACATATACAAGTATAAATTTCTAAAATACAGGATATCATAAGGTTTCAAATCGAATACGCGGCTTAATAGTCGCTACGGGACGGACCAAGTCACGATCCCTATCGATGCACGCCCCCACGCTCGTCACCTAGCATGTGCGTCACCTTATTTACCACAACAATATCAAACACCGGGGTGTCATACCCTCAGGTTTAGAGTTACAATTGTTACTTACGTCAAAACAGCCCAAAAACTACTCCGCGATGATCTTTCCCCTCGAATCAGCTCCTAAATGCTCCGAGCCTATCACAAATCCTAGGGTGAATAACCCCAATCGAAAACTATCAAAATTAGGCATAATTCCCGAAATTTGCCAAATTCGGCCCCCCGGGCCCACGTCTCGAAATTCGACAAAATTAACATCACAAGAAACCTCGTCCTCCCACGATTCTACACATACCAAGAACACCACAATCGGACCACAATGGCCTACCAAATTGTCAAAAGAATTTCCAATCTTCCTCCCCATTTTTCCCAACTTTTTTTCACTTTAATTCTTCAAATTACAAGCCTAATCCAAGCATAGCATAGAAACGAGTTTTATAGTTCGGGAACTTACCTCCACTGAAGAACCTCGAATTCTTTCTTCAATTAGCTCTCAAACAAGCTCCACCCGCATGCAACAATGGAAGAATGACTAAAATTTTGAGGAGGCACCATTTTATGTTGTTCTGCCCAGTTAATCCGCACTTGCGGACCTTTCCTCGCACCTGCGGACCCGCACCTGTTGTCCCAGGTGCGCACCTGCGGAAACCCATTAACAGTCCCATTCTCGCACCTGCGGTCCCTTTTCCGCACCTGCGGCTTCGCATGTGCGGCCAACTCTTCGCAGCTGCGGACTCCTCCTGCCTAGCCTCTTTTCGCACCTGCACCTAGACCTTTGCACATTCAGCGTCGCACCTACGGCTGCCCATCCACAGGTGCGGCCACACCAGCAGCTATTTGCTGCAATTTCCCAAGTTCAAACCTCCGCCAACCATCCGAAATCAATTCCGAGCCCCTCGGGGCCCTAAACAAACAAACCAACACACCCCATAGCATCATTCAGACTTAGTCGAGCCTTCGAAACACCAAAAATAACACGAAAACACCAAAATTACATCAAATTCAAGCCTATGAACTTTGAAATTCCTAAATTTCTCCAATGATTCTGAAACCAACTAAAACACATCCGATTGATCTGAAAATTTGCACACATATCCAAATTGACACTACGAACCAGTTCCAACTTCCGGAATTCCATTCCGACCCCGATAGCCTATTTTCCAGTGCCGACCGAAAATTGCCAAAAACCTAACTTTCGCCAATTCAAGCCTAATTCTACACCGGACATCAAAACTTCATTCCAAACACACTCCTAAGTCCCAAATCACCTAATGAAGCTATCTGAGCCATAAAATACTCATTCCGAGGTCGTTTACTAATAAGTCAACTCTCGGTTTGACTTTTCAACTATGAGGCTACTTCAAGAGGTTAAGTGCCTCTGTTCTCACCACGACCACTCCGAATCCAAACCATCCGACCCAACACAACATAAACAGGCTAAGCAATATATGATAAAGCGGAAATGGAGAAAGCGGGGCTAATCTCATGAAACGACCAGTCGAGTCATTACATCCTCCCCCTCTTAAACAAACGCTCGTCCTCGAACGGGTCTAGAAACATACTTGGAGTCTTGAATAAGTGAGGATATCTGTCCCGCATCTCCCGCTTAGTCTCCCGGGTGGTATATTCCACCGGCTTTCCTCTCCACTAAACCTTCACTGAAGCTATATCCTTAGACCTCAGCTTTCTGACCTGACGACCCAAAATAGCCACTGGCTCTACCTCATATGACATATCATCCTCGAGTTGAACCGTGCTGAAGTCCAAAACATGAGATGGGTCACCAACATACTTCCGGAGCATCAAAACATGGAACACCGGATGAATACTCGACAAGCTGGGAGGCAAGGAAAGTCTATAAGCCAGCTCCCCAATCCTCTGAAGCACCTCAAAAGTCCCAATAAACTGGGGACTCAGCTTTCCCCTCTTCCCGAATCTCATAACACCCTTCATGGGTAACACCTTCAGCAGTACCTTCTCCCCAACCATGAAAGACACATCTCGGACCTTCCGGTTTGCATAACTCTTCTACCTAGACTGCACCGTGTGAAGCCGTTCCTGAATCAACTTCGCCTTACCCAACGCATCCTGAACCAAGTCTATTCCCAATAGCCTAGCCTCGCCCGGCTCAAACTAACCAACCGGAGATCTGCACCTCCTACAATATAAAGCCTCATACGGAGCCATCTGGATACTCGACTAATAACCATTATTATATGCAAACTCCGCAAGTGGCAGAAACAGGTCCATGAACCCCCAAAATCAATGACACATGCATGCAACATATCCTCCAAAATCTGAATAGTACGCTCCGACTGCCCGTCGGTCTGAGGATGAAATGCTATGCTCAACTCGACTTGAGTACCCAACTCGATCTGTACGGCTCTACAAAACTGAGATGTGAACTAAGTACCTCTGTCAGAAATGACAGAAACTGGAACCCCATGCAAACAGACAATCTCCCTGATATAAATCTCTGCTAACCGCTCCGAAGAATAAGTAGTACCAACAGGAATGAAGTGCGCAGACTTGGTCAATCGATCCACAATAACCCATATAGCATCAAACCTCCTCGAAGTCCGTGGGAGTCCAACTACGAAGTCCATGGTGATTCGCTCCCATTTCCACTCCGTAATATCAAATCTCTGAAGCAATCCACCTGACCTCTGGTGCTCATACTTGACCTGCTGACAGTTGAGACACCGAGCCATAAGCTCAACAATATCTCGCTTCATCCGCCTCCACCAATAATGTTGTTTCAAATCCTGATACATCTTCGCGGCACCCGGATAGATGGAATACCGCGAACTATGGGCCTCAGCTAGAATCATATCTCGAAGCTCATCCACATTGGGCACGCAAATCCGGCCATGCATCCTCATGGCCCCATCATCACCAATAATCACATCCCTGGCATCACCGTGACAGACCCTGTCCTGACACAAAAATCACCCGTCAACACGACATCCATCATAGGGAAAAATCACCCGTCAACACAAAATTATTCCTCAGAAAAGAACTGTAGCATAAAAAAAACAGGGAAATTTATTAAAAAGTATATTACTACTAAAATATAAAAATAATATAAAATAAAAACTACTAAATAAAATAAAATAAAAATTAAAGGAATAAAAATAAAATAACTCAAAACTACTAAAGAAAATAAACTAACAAAAGCAACTAATACTAAAGGAAATAAAATAACATAAACTAAAAACTACTAAAGAAAATAAATAAGAAAGAAAAAGAAAATAGAATAACAAAAACGACTAATCCGCAATTATATCACTAATCACAACATACGCCCGGCAAATTCACATGATAAACAGTAGTAAAACAAGCCCAGTAAGGGCACACAATATCCATACAAAAGAAAAAGCATGGAAAGGGAACAAGTTAAGAATTAATGTACAAATAGTATATTCTCTAAAACCACCCACAACTAAAAACACTGCAGTGTCCTCACTGCACAATATCAAGATAAAATAAGAGTAGTTTGAGGGTCTCTCTACGGTCTGCATCCGACTAGCAGACTGTGGGAAAATACTAATCATTGTCGTGTAGGGCTCTCGCCTCATCATCATCGCTAGCATTATTATCATCATAACAAGTATTCGACAAGAGTGAATACTTTTCACTATTGTCTTTGTCCTCGATAGGTATCTTCCTGTTTGGCTGCCTCCATTTTAAGATGGCGTTGATGCCTCGCCATATCGTTATCATGAACTTACCCTTTTTCTTATTCTCTCTTTCTCCTTTTTGAAGTCTGCCTGGAGATCTACATGTGCCTTGGCCATGTTGCCATAGGTTTCCTTGAGCCTGCTAACAAAAGCTGCCAACTTCTTATGCGACTCTTCTTGCTTCTTCTGGATCTCTAGGTAGGTCTTCGTTTTTTCCCTGGTAAAATACTCGGGAATAGGCTGGGAGTGTGAGGTCCCACTAGGGAGCTGTGACACTAAGTCACAAATGGAGGCAAGCTGGGAATTCAGCATCCCAAATGGTCCCTCGGCCTGAGTAGCTTGTGAGAAGGACTCTGGTCCGGCAAAAGTAGTGATTTTCCTCTTCTTACTCTTTACTTCACTACCCTCTCCCATTACTGTCAACAGATGAAAGGGTTTGTCGACCGGTAACCAATGATCGGTGTTACGCACATCAACATCTGCCCGTCGGCACAACTCTGTAATAAGTGAAGGAAACATCAAGCATGAACTGTCTTCTAGAAAATACTCTTTCAGCTCCTGAATGATATAATGGCCAACATTCACATGAATACCGTCAAGAATGTATGCATTCATCAGGGCCCGACCATATGAAACATCCAAAACATTTCCACACGGTGATACTTTATTGCAGATGATGTAAAGCCACATCTTGGGCTCATCTGTGAAGTCGATGGACATCAAACCCTTTCTCTTGTTGACCCACTTTGATCTATTGCATGTGGGATAAAGTTTAGAAACTAGCCAATCTTCGTTTGAGCAATGATCTTTTTCTCGTACCGGCTCAAGTGGATGGTCAGGAAGCCCTAGAATATAATTGATATGTTCTGTTCCAAACCTCAATGTTTTGCCTCTTATGGTGAGTTGTGGGTCGTGAAAGTTTGTACGCTTAAGGTTTGCATAAAACTCACTAACCCACTCCTCATTGGCCTCACACGGAGTAGGCATGAAACTTGACTAGCCGGTGGTCTGTAGACGACCATAAAAATCTGGAAGTAGCTCGGCCAATTTATCCTCGAAGATTCCCTTTTCAAGTACGACCTTTTTCGTAAGAAGGTCTTCATAATATCGAAAGTGACAATTAGCAAATACGAATCGAGCAGTGTCGAATTGTTCCTCCTCAGCCTCTGGACATAAAATACCCCTGGAAGCAATTCTTTCTTTGCAATAGCAACCATAACCTTCGCGCTCCCGATTCACAAATTTCTAGCCCAGATTTCTTCTTCGTGATCGCGAACAAAAGTCTCTGTGATGGCGATGCATCGATGTGTACCTCTACACTACCACCTTTCAATATAATTGTCATTAATTTTTATAAAAATGTCTAGAGATTAAGAGTTTAAAGTTTTGAAAACTAGACTCAGGGAGCTATAACTTTAATTTTTCGGTCATCCCCATGCTCCTTATAGATTGCGCGATAGAAGCTTCCAAAATCAGACTACTGTCAGCAAAAAAATCCTATGCAATTGCAAAGCACCTAACGTGATCGCGATGCACAAAGGCCCCAATTCCACTTTACACTTTGCAATCACGACCCTAATTATCGCGATAGCAATTTACACCTCTACTGTAAAAATTCGATAGTTCCTAAGTGCCCAAAGATGGTTCAAACCCATACTTAAAACTCACTCGAGGTTCCCGCGACCCCGTCCAATCATTTTAATTGTTCCGTAAATCCTATACAAACTTGTCCAAAGTCTCAAAACACATATGACAACATCACAACCGACAATCAAGAATTAAACAAAAAGTATGAACTTTCTTAAGTCCTCCAATTTCCAACCTTCACAAGATACATCTGAATTACACCCGAGCCCTTGGAGACTCTTTCAAAATATTCTGATAAGTCCATATACCCTATATGAACTTAATCGAAGGCTTGACATATGAAGCGAAGCACAATAACACAAAGGTCAAACCTTAGTCAAACATATGAACTCTTAAGTTTTTCAAATCGCCAACTACCAACCAATAATGTCGAATCCTTTTTGGGCCATTCTAAACCTAATTTGAACATATGTACAAGTCCACGATTATCACACGAACCTATTGGAAACTTCAAATCATGAAACCGATATCGTTTACCCACAATGTTGACTTCGGTCAACTCTTCTTAATTTAAAGCGTCTAGTTGTCAACCAAGTGTTCCAAATCACTCCCGAAGCTTTCGGAACTTGAATCAATATACAAGTCATAAAACATCATATGAATCTACTCGAGGTCCCAAATGACATAATGGGATGCTAGAACTCTTAAGGATCAGTTCTTTTGTTACAATAGCATAAATAGATAAAAATTCCTGTATTTGAATTAATTTAATAGACTTTGCTTAGGTGCTCATAGTTCTTTGCTCTTGAGAGTAACAATTGACCTCTGTTTGTAAATAAAGCTTGTGACAAAAACTAAAAGTAGTGCTCTCTAATTGAAATTACTTTAAAGGAAACGGATTTTGTTCTAATACCTTTTGGCTCTAAGAGAATAACTAAAGAATAAATATTTTCTCTTAGTCAGACCGCTGACTGAATCTACTACCACAGTCGAGAAGTACCAAATTTTAAAACTCCAACAAAATTAATCATATTAGTTTTTCACTTTTTCCTGAGCGCCTGAACAGCTCGAAAGGCATTTCAATTTTTACTGTGTACTCAAACCTCAATAATCTAATACTCCCCGTTTTAATTTATGTGAACTTATTTGACTGAGTACGAAGTTTAAGAAAAAAAAAAAATTTTAAACTTGTGATTTAAAATGAGGCACATATATATTGTGACTATAAATTATTGCATAAAAATAAATTACTTCCAATAAGGAAATGAATCATTCTTTTTTATACGGATTAAAAAGAAAATAGATTCATGTAACTTGAAATGAAAAGAATATTTATCCTCTTATCTAGTCCCTGCGTAGAATCTTATTTGACAAAACTTGGAAATAATTCGACTTTGACTCGTTGCTTTTTAGGACATTACGCCTATTCTTTTCTTTTCCTTGAAAGTACTATTCATAAGTTGATATTAGGCGTTCCATCTTCCAGGAAATCACTTAAAATTGCTCTTTTCGTCCGAATTATGTACTCTAGTCTGTCTAGATATTATTGATTAATTTAGTTCTCTTTTGTTTAAATGATATAGGTTAAACAGTACGGATAAAGTTATCTACTTGAAGAATTTAAACCTTTTTTTTTTAAATTTTTTTTTTTTTTGGGTAAAATGAAGTAGGATATCTTAAATCATACTAGCACTGTGAAACTATTATATCAAACAATTATCGAGTTGTTTAATACTCCATCCGTCCCATTTTATGTGGTATAGTTTGACTAGCCACGAATATTTTTACAAAAAATTACATTAAAAACTTCTGATCTAAAATAAGACAAAGAAATTTGTGTGGCTACAAATAATCTCATTACACGTAAAATAAGAATTATAAAGCTGAGTATAGAAATATAACTGGACAAATTTTGGCACAATGCAATATTCTAAAAAGCAAAAAGGACAGATAATTAGGAGAAGAAATTAATATACAATGCATCATGCATGCCGCATTGTCGTAGTTTCTAGTAAATCTATAGTAATTGGCAAGCCTATTAGAAATAGAACAGATAAAATCATAAGGAAAAAGCACCAAATCACACAAATCCCTAGTACTAGTTTCCAACAGGCATCCTTTTTGTCACGACCCACCACTAGGTCGCTCCCCTAGGCCAATGTGTATGTTGCCTTTTGCTCCTTGTAACATTCAACCTTAGATTATATATTAAGTAACTTTTGAACGAAAAAAAAAAAGACAAGCGGTGCAGACTAAGCACATAATTAAATCCTGTGGAATCACCATAAAATGAACAATGTTAAATCCTCTCGCCACAATGATGAACTAGTGATGAAACGTATAAATTACGATCCAAACAAAGTGAGCTAAGATAATGGGTATTTAGCTTGCTATATATGTACCCTACGATCTATCTGGTGTCAATGATTTCTCCATCTAATGACAAAAGGCACTTTTGTTGTTGGAGATGGCTCAAGTTGAACATGGTATAACAGAGAACCATAGGACTAAAAAGTTAAAAGATATTACTTAATGTGCATAGCATCAGAATGATACTTGTCCAAATCAGCATCAAGATCTTCGGCTGAGACAGGTTTATGATGGCTTCTATCGATAAAACCTCCCCGTCCAATCATGTGGCTGCCTCTCCTACTATTACGAGCCCTTCCATCTGCTGCAACTCCTGGTCTGCTGCCAAAACAATTCTTTACAAGCGTCATTACATGTAGGCAAGAGCTCATTAGTAAGATAAATACAACTCAATCATTAGCTCCAAAATGATCTTATTACTATCACTCTACTCTAGAGTTATTACTTGCTTGTAACAAAACCGTGGACAATTTGAATCCTTCCCTCGACAATAAAGCCAGAAGGAGCAGATCTTTTACCTCTGGAAAGTTCCTCGCGGATTTTCTGGTGCAAAATCAGGCAATATTGCAGGCACTGGATGAGTCACAAACTTCACCTCAATTTTCATTGGTCTCCCGTCAAGCTGTAGGTTGTTGTATCTCCTCATAGCAGCTAAAGCATCAGAGCGATGTGTGAAAACAACCTCTGCAGTTCCCTATACAAGAATTTCCTCAATATGAATATATTACACTACATTTATCAGGAAAATGTCAAAGGAAGGTGGCTTGTCAAAGTACCTTTGATCTGCCAGTCTTATCATAATGCAGCGCGTACTCTGTAAGTTCACCGACATCTGAAAACAGCAGCTGAACAATCCAGATAGAGGACTTTTCATCAGAATAGTTGTTTCAAGAAAGTATTGCAACTATAATTTGAGATCAAAAGCTCTGTATTTAAAGCACAGAGTACCATCATTCTTAATAGCAACGAGAATTAAGGAGTCTACAGGTAAGAAATTAGGTGCTACAACATCCATACAAAGTCAACCTTGCAGAAATTCTCAGTTCATTCATAAACATGGAAAGAGTAATATAGAAAATAGCGGAAAAGTGACTTCATCTTATATACTACAATAGTAAGGAGGGGAGTTAAGAGTATAAAACCTAAGTTGTTCCATTCACGGATGGAAAATACAATAATGTAGAAGACAAGGGTGCTAACCAAGCAGTAAAGCGCCAAGAACACGTTAAGTTTGGGCAATATCCTTGCGTTAAAAGTAAATTATATTATCATTCGATGTGTTTGATCTCATGGGGTCCAAAAATAATCTCCTATAGTAAAGGTAATAAAATGGACACAATCTGAAATTCTTTTTATAACATCAACTTTACATTTCAAAAGGAACAGAAAAAGCAATTTTAAGTTTCCGAAGACAATACTATCCTGCCTCATAAAATGAATGCAAATCCACCTTAATTTCTTTTCACATGAGATATAGAAGAAACTCTACAGCCCTCCGCTCTAACTGAGGTAAGGTGGGTTTGTTGAGAAATAGAAGAAAAGAGGGTTGATACCCTGATGTCATCGTTGGAGACCCCGTAATCGAGATTAGATACAAATAGCTTAGTCCCATAATCCAACTCTAACCCTCCAACCATCATCTTGTCTGGCTCTGGAAAACGCTGCAATATTTTTTCAAGAATATTAGTTTTACAGGCGAGAAAGAAAGGAATAGGAACAGCCTGGTACCTGCGGCATTGAGTAGGGCGTCATTCTGCAACGGCGACTTGGTCCGCCCCTACCATAAATCCGCACACTGCGGCGCTTTTGATCGATGTGACCTTTGGAACGTCGTCCACCATTGCCCTTTTGTTTGTTTTTCTTTATGATATCATCCAGCGACATGTCCACAGAGTCAGCCATTGAAGCACACTGGAGGAGAGAAGGGTTTTAAGAATAGTAAAGTAATGTGATTGAGGACAATGGGCCTTGTAGAGTAGTACAGCAGAGAGTTGAGTGGGCGCATGAATAACAGCTGGCTGCTCAGTAAAAGCAACCACCCTCGATTTTACTATGTTGCCCAGGCTCAATTCTTGAAATTATATTCAGGTTATAATTGGTGACGGATTTATATCTGATTTGAAACTATTTGTTGTTTTTCTTTTCTTCGAACACACGGGCATAATATTACCAACTCGAAATGACGGACCGACTGCAAAAGAAAGTTCTTAGTCAAAAAAGAAGGTTAAAGCGGTCTAACGAGACTCAAGTAATTATTTCGGTATACCGAAATATAAGATGCCAGTAACTCTAATGAGACGCTAGTTAGTAGCAGTATATGAACAATCGCATGCCCCCTACCTAGCGAGAACATGAATCTGCATATTGTAACATTAAATCTCAGAGACATAAATTTGGCCACAAACAAAATGAAAAACATGCAAGCCCATATATATATTGGATGCAAACAATATATGGAATAGGACAACTAGTTACATAGGGAAACATCTAGAGTGGTGTTGAGGTCTCGACGGATAATGCTGGCGATCGTTGAGGGGATTGGTGGCGGAAAGAAGAGGTCCAAGGGAAAGTAAAAGCCAAAAAAGTTACTTACACGAAGTTAGTAGAGAGAAAAGACGGGGAGGATAAGCGGACGCATAGGGATGGGTATAAGATGACAAAGAAGAAGACGAAGTTAGTGGTCAAGAAGGCAAAAACAGCAGCGTTTGAACACTTATACGAAGAACTTGGGGACAAAGGGGGGATAGGAAGTTGTACATGCTAGCCAAGGTGAGAGAGAGGAGAGCCCGAGATCTAGATCAAGTGAAATGCGTCAAAAGATGGGGATGACAAAGTATTGATGGAAGAGGTACACATTAAACGTAGATGCAGATATACTTCCAAGAGTCTTCAATGAGGGGAGGGATAAGGACATTGTGTTGGACGATTTGAAGCACTTTGAGAATCTTTGTAATTGTGGGAAATGTAGGTATGTACAGGTTGCAGAGGTTGAGGGAACTATGTGTAAGATGAGCACGGGTAGAGCGACCGGATCAGACGAGATTCATTTTACCCGTAAAATGGTACAATTAAATTTGTTACGTGCTTTATAGACAAGCTAACTGATTTGATCCAAAAATGGTAAAGAGGTAAGATTAAAGATGAGATTTAGCAATTGAAATTGAAGAAGATAACAAGTCTAGCTCCGAACCTAATGCCTCCAAAGACAAAAGTGAAAGAAATGATAAAGCGCAAGTAAAGATCTTTAATTTAGAGCAAAAGAAAATACATAATATGTTTGCAAAGAATTTTGTGTCTTAAATGACTACTGAACCTACCATTTATATCTTTACCTAGAGAAATAAGATCCTAGGATCAAGCTCTTTTTAAATGATAATAAACGAGTCACTAAGGAATATGTAACAACAGGCCATGAATGCAACTATTTTCTGCAATAGTCGCTAATTTAATGTTATAGAATATTCCTTCATTGAATTCTATCCGGTGGAAAATCCTTGATCTCCTCCCGTTATGCTCCCTTCGGGATTTACCTGATGTCGGTTACATTCGTTGTGTCCGGTATTGTTCTTTGCCTGACTTGCCTTTTTCTTACCTTCGGTTACATGTGTCATGCTACCATTCGATCATCTGTTATAAACCAATTTCACCCATAAAAATAGTCCCCCTACTTTCCAGTAACACAACTTCGTGTTACCAGGAAGTTGGTGAATATTTCTTTATTGGCAGGAATGTTCCTGAACAGTCTCTGACACTTGAAAGGACGCACGCCTTCTCGCATTTAATACTCCAAACACGTGTTGCTCTAAGATTCAGCAAATATTTTTGTCGATTCTCGAGGTAATCATGACCATGATTTTTGCCGTCTTAACTCTCCTTCTACTCATTATTTTTACGTCTTTACTTCCAAAATTTTCTTAAGTCTTTTTTTTTCCTTGCATTTTCTTAGAAACTTTTCCTTCTTCCCCAACTTTCTTAGAAAAACTTTTACCGACCTTTTGCTACCACGGCTTCTTTCACTACTTTTTTTGGAAATACTGGTCTTCTCTCTGGTGGAGGCCAAAAGAAAAACAAGGACAAGGAAGCCGATGTTGAATCAAAACCTCCCATTGTAAGCACCATCCTACCATAATATCTCAGCACCGCTAACGACTTTCAAGAGAAGGCCATTTCTGCATCTTCACGGACTTGGCATGTTAGTAGATATCCCTCCTTCATTTTCCCTTCTAGTATCCCTACTGTGAAGGAGGACGCAACTGCCTCAATCTTGAAATTTTCGGAGTTGCGCCTCTAGCAAGCTTGGAAAAAAACTTCTTCACATGGCCTAACTCTCCACACTCATAACAACCCGTAGTTGTCTTAGGTTGTTGAGCTTAAATATGCCCTTGATGACCCGAATACCCACTAGAAGAACCTAAACAGGCGGAGCATGGTATAAACTCACTAGGAGAGCATTGAAAGATCATGGAACTAGAGGTTGAAGGATGACCAAGCCAATGCACCACGGGATACGTGCTATGTAGAATGAGTTGGCCTACCATGATGGCCTCTACAAACTGGCCCCTACCTGTAGATGAGGTACCACTGAAACTACCAGAACGAAGAAGCTTCTTATCCCTCATCGTGGTCTCTCTCCCCTGACTACAAATATGCTCGATCCTCCAAGATATATCTATAGCCTGGTGGAAAGTAGTCTCAATTCGTGATTCTTGAGCCATAGAAATATTGATGCCATAAGTCAATCCCTCAATAAATAGCCTCACCTTCTTAGACTTAGTGGGGATCAAGAAAACTGCATGGAGGGACTACTCTTTGAATCTTACCTCATACTCAATCATAATCATATGATGCTGCTGAAGGTTCTCAAAATGGCCTCTCAACTCATCCCTCCTAGTGTGTGGGATATACCTCTCAAGAAACAAATGTGAGAATTAAGTCCAAGAAAGAGGAGATGAACATGTTGGCCTACCTAACTTATAGATCTGCCAATATCTCCTAGCAGCCCATCTCAACTGAAATGTTGTGAATTCTACCCTACTAGATTCTACCAAACCCAAATTATGAACCATCTAATGACATTTGTCTAGAAAATCATATGCATCCTCCGAAGAGTCACCATCAAAGTGAGGAGGATGTAATCTCTAAAACCTCACCATCATCTTCTGTTCCTCAATAGAGATAGAAGGAATAACCACGGGTCTAGCTTTTCTAATGGGCCGCTTGCCCCCAAGTGGAACTACTCCCAATGTCTAAAACACCACTAATACCTTTTTCGAAGTACGAGTAGCAGCAATTTGAACTCCCTCTTCAGCCTGAGATGTGGCTGGGGCCAAACGAACTACTCCAGCCAGAGCCAATGCATCACTAAAACTGACAATCATGGCAATAGACTCCTAGAATACCAGTGCAAAAACAAAACTCTGTGGATGCTGAGCTGGTACTATAAGCTCAACATGGTCATCAACAATCTGAACTCCCCTGATCTGCTGGTGGATCCATTGACACTGCCCTAGTGCACTCACGAGCTCTAGTGGCTGCTCCACCTCTAGCTGCAATTGTACAACCCCCAACAGGAGCCTTGGCCCTACCTCGGGACCTACCTCTCACAACTACCGCCGGTGGTACTTCCCCTTCATCACTTGTTGCTACTATTAAAACATGCCATCTCATCAACTATGAGTGAGAAGAAAAGAAAGATTTAGATTTGTTTCTAAATCAACGCACGATAAGGAATGGGCCGATTTGTTCGATCATGACGTAATCGACAAACAATTACCAAAACATCCCCTCGGTCCATTTATCAAGGCATTAAATGCCTGTCAGCTGTTTGTCAGCCATTATGAGTTTTGAACCGTCATTACCAGACTACAAATGTCCCAATTTTCATTCATTCAAACTTTATGTTCAAAGCTCCTTCTATTCTTGTTCTTCAAAAATCTCTTTGCTCTCCATCCTTTGTACCCAAATTTCTTGAACATTTAGCAAACCACTACACGTACCTTATTAATTTCTCTTTCTTCATCTCTGTTCTATAATGGGGAAAGCTTCTAAGAATGTCCCACAAAAGGAGGCCGCCTCTTCATCACAACCCGCCGGCGACGGGGCTGTGGCGAAACCACACCCTGAAGAGTTCGTTCCTGCAGGGTGACCGTTGTTGATTTCAAGGTCGAAAAACCTTCCTCAGTATCGGGTCGATACGAGCCAGTCTTTAGATATATTTTTATGATCACCGACGATCTCCTCTCCAAGGTTAATGAAGACTGCAACTGGGCTAATAATCATGGGTGGTGCCCTCGCCTGAAAAATCAATTACTACCCACGTGGAGGGTTTTTTAAGTTTTTACACTTGACCCTTCATGTTGGGTCCCTTAGACCCGGTCATCATCGCCTTCTGCAAGAGGTACGAGGTAACCCTCGGTCAAATTCACCTCTCCTTCTGGAGGATCGTGATTCTTCTTCGTTTTATCGTAAACAAAATCGAGGGGTGTCCCTTCACCCTCGATCATCTTATGCGCCTATACAGTCCCCGACTCTATCGAGGGGGATTAATTAAACTTGCTCGCTGGCCAATAGGGCCCTGTTCTCGAGTATAGATAAGGCTCGGGACCGAGGCTGGATGGGCCAATTTTTTTGAATAAGGACTTCGGACTTGATCCCTGCCGAGGACATTCCATTTCCCGAGAAATGGAACATGAAGCGTAAGTACAACTTTGCCTTGAATATTTTATTTATTGTTCCTCCCCTTATCTCTCTTCTTATTGGTGTTTTTGTGGTGCAGCTATGGCTCAGATGTCGGACGCAGTTCCTCAACTCAAGGAGTAGGTCGAGAATCTTGTGTCACAGAGATCATATTCCATCCAATCATGCTTGGATGGAATAGTCGAAAGGTCGGTGGGAGGCCCGTAACCATGGTAAATTTTCTTTTCTGATTCAATAAGGTTCGACTTTCTCCTTATGCTGTCGAATTCTTATCAGTTTCGCTTTCTTTTGTAGATCTCCCCAAGGATGTTGATATGAGGCCTCCATCCGAGGATGAGGATATGCCTCTTGAGTCCCCTGCTCTGAAGCAGGGTGATGAGAAGAAAAGGAAAAGGGCCCCGAGCTCTCTAGAATCGGAAAAACAAACCTAAGAAGAGGCTGGCGCGTAAAACTAAGGGAAGTACCAGCCTCCTCCCAACGGACTCGATCCGCTGACTGAGGGATGAGTCAGAAGAAAAGGAATATAATTCTGAGCTAGTGGCTCAGGTGCGGACTACTTTGCCTCGAGCCGGGGAGGCTACAGAGAAGGCATTGTCTGAGATCCCTGAACCGGAACGGGGTGCGGCTACTTTGCCTTAGGCCAGGGGAGTCGAGAGAGAGACCAGAACCGACACTTCTCGAGTAGAGGAAGGGGCCCCGAAAGATGTATTTGGGGTGAACGACCTTACCAGGTTCCCTCAGTTCTTAGACACCATGATTCGTGAGGCCGACATGCTAGAAGGTCGCTCTTATGAGGGGCCTTAGGGGGCGACTTATATTTACAACTTCTTGGATAGGTTAGAGTCCACTGCCTCAGAGGATTTCACCGGGCTTGGTGACTTGCCAGTGCCAAAGAAGGTTCCATCAACGGGGACCAGTGGGTCTTCTTCGAGCCCAAAGATGGTGGATCAGTTCCCGGCCCCGAGCATTAATCCTAACTGAAGGCGGCCAATAGTTTTTTCTATCCCGGAGGATGCCCGGGTTTATTTTCCCCCGTAGGGGTAACTAGCTACCTTTGGTTCTTGGTGACCGAAGAGGATCAGGCCGCGATGGGTGCAGTGGAAGCGCCCTGTCTATTCAATGAAGCTCAGCAAGCCTTGAATCGGGTAACTTCGAGTGTCCCTTTATTATGTATTTTAAATTTGAAGTTGCAAATAATCCTAACACCTTTTTTATGCTTTTAGGCCTTGGTATTTCACTATGAGACTTTCCTCCGAATCCGGGAGGAGTAAGCCCAACACGAGGTCGAGGTTTTGGGGCTTACTAAGAAGAGGGACACTTATAATCTTCTGAGTGAGAAACTTCAGGCCGAGTTAAAATCATCTCGAAAGGAGCATGCCGAGTGGGTCGAGCAGGTAAATCGAGTACTTGAAGATAGTGATGACAAACTGGACTCAATGGCTAATGATTTTATCCTGCAGGTTCGACAAAGGCTTGAACAAATCGGGCAGTTCCAGGCGTAGGTAGATACGATACAAGATGAGGTCGAGGAGTTCAAGAAAAATATGGATCTCATAACCTCGAAAAAGGAAGATGTCCAAGCACAACTAGTGTCAGCCGAGGCCCAGCTTCAGGCTGCAAAAGAGAAGACCTTGATGCAGGCCAAGAGGATCGAGGAGCTTCAATCTAAGCTAAACTCGGCTGTTTTTGGGTAAGAGAGTCTGGCCACAGAACTTGAGGTGGCCAAATCAGAGGTGGTTTTGGCCAAGACCAAGGCCAATGCTAAAGTAGCCCAATTCAAAGTTGACATCAAGGCAATCCAGGCGTAGGCCAAGATCATGGTTGAGCATGCAAGGTGGCAAGCTCGAAGGGAAGCCCTCGAGGGAGTCCATGCTCAGAACTTCGACATACTGGCGAAAATCGAGAATGCCAAAGTAGAAGAAGCAAGGGCTCAGAAGCTGGCATTTCCCGAGGAAGATTCCGAGAACTTAACCGAATCTAAAGGCGGGGAAGATCCCGAGGATGAAGACACTACCCCCGATGAGGACCAGGCCACTTTTTTCTTTAAGAAAATACACTAGACGAGGTGCCGAGGAAGATATATATATATATATTTAAAAAGTAAACAAAGTAGCATGTTGTCTTAAAAAGAGTAAGACCATAAGAGATGACTAATACATAGCTACTATTACCAATCTTGGTCTTGTGAGGCCCAAAATTGATATTACAATTTGATCTAAAAAATATAAAAGCACGCATAAAGCATATAAAAACTAGCATATTGCAGTAATAGCAATATTCTACAAGTGCACTATTTTGATTGCCATTATAGCCTATCTTCATGTTGATAATATCAGTAACCAAATCATTTCTTTGAACTTGCATCATCCATATGTAGAAAGTACACTGCCCAACAAACCATTGTATCATTAATACAAACGTAAATGCCCAGAATTTTGAGATTCTGGGATGCCTGTTGTTGTCCCACACTGCCCATGATAGGTAATGCTGTCCTTGTTTATGTTGTGCCCTTGTTAACCTTACCATTCCATGGGAGTATTTTTGGAGTAATGTACTAGTGTAGTACATATTGTAGAGATGTTCCAGAAGAAACTCCCAATGCTCTCTATGTATCTTCTAATTCCATTAAAGCTGCCCCAGTGAATTAATCCACCCAAGTAACCTACTGCACTTTCCATCTTCAAACGAGCCTGCTGCTTTGTGTTCAAATTTTCTTGGCTTTTTGTTGCTTGATTCTATACGTTCCAGCCATAGATTTCATCATCAATTATCATAGATTCATGCATACCTGATACTTGTTCCATCGTTGCTCCATTATTCCCGCAAAAGTATCCAAGATACAATGTCCTGAACCATTGCATATGGGTGTCTTGAGTTTCATACGAGTAAAAAGGTGCCATGTGAAGTGAAGCCTGTTAATGCACCTATCCTTTAGTACCCATATTAGGTCAGAGATACATGGGCAACACATAATTACCCATCAATTAGCATTTCCAAACTCATTAGGCATTTTAGGTTTGAGATGGCTAAATTTCTCTTTTCCAGCACCCTTCTCCTTCTCCTTTGGACCTCCCTTCATTTTGGCTTCTATCATCTTGCCACCTTTATTCTCAAATATCATCATTCACGATCCTTCTTCCTTGTACATCCAATTGTTGCATTCAACTACAGTATTGCCATGATCAAGTTCATAGTTGGCAAGGCAGTTTGCTATCTTATTGCCTTCACAAAAAATATATGACACCTTAGCCTCACATGCCTGCAGTAGTTTCCTTATTTCCTCCACATATTCAACAATCATCCATGGTGGTTTCCAATTCCGTTCAATAACATTTTTGAGCATCATGGAATCAGTTTGTAGCCAAATATGCGTGATATGCCTTTGTGAACAATATATCAAAGCCTCCAAAATTGCCAAAGCTTCAGCTACTGTATTTGTATTCTCCTGAATATCCATACCACATGCATACACAACATCTCCAATTTCATTCCTCATACAAACACCAATAGAACTTCTGCTCGGATATCTCCTAGAAGCCCCATCAGTGTGTACCTTAATTCAACCCTCCCTAGGTAGCTCCCAAAGCACCTTGTGCACTTGTAGTTTAGGAGTATAATTGTCCAGCATATGCAGCACATCAAGCCACCTATAAGGTACTTGTTTAAGTCCAGGCTTCCTATACTTCACAAGTGTTTGAATAGTGGAAGACACTTGATAGATGACTCTACTAATCGTAACTGTTTCACCATGTTTATAACTATTTTTCCTGTTCCATAACTCCCACACAATGATACATGGTAATTCTTGAAAAATAGGCCTAAGGCTTGGAATAAATTGTATTGTCCAGCACTTCACCACTTTTTGGTGCAAGTTTAGACCTTCCAAAGTTAATCCAGCAAAGGAAAAGAAATAAGACCATACCTTTGATTTAGCATATGACTTGAAGAAGACATGTTCCCTTGACTCCAACTCTGGATTTGTACAACACAAACACCTTGAAGGTACAAAGTAACCCCATCTTTTTATTGTATCATCAAGAGGCATTTTCCCTTTCCACAGCCTCCACATGAAGAAAGATATTTTGAACGGAAATCCTTTCACCCACATGTTTTTGTAGACAATGCTAGGATCCTTTCTCTTCCTCAAATAACCCCAACATTCAGAAATGTTTATCAAGTTGCTCATGTAGCATAGGAGGCTTGATATTGTCTATGATGTGAATTACAAGATCTTCCGCCAGAATCTCTCGTAATCTATCTTCATCCCAAGCTCCCTCTTGGAAAACATCATACACATTATGTACTGCTTCATAACAATAAAATCTGGAGGAGTGACAAATATAGTGCACCTAATCCTGTCCAATTGTCAAACGAAAACAATGAAGACCCCATCTTTGGGTGCCATAATATTTGATGTTCTATCAAGTCCCTACATTCCAACATTCTTCTCCAAATATGAGACCTATCCCTCCAAGGTACCACCAATGCATTTAATTTCTTGCAATATTTTTGACTCATAAAAGAACTTCAAAGTGTAGGTTTTGTTCTAAAGTTCCACCAAATCTTGCAAAACAAAGCTTTAGCAACATCATATAAGGATCGAAAACCCACACCTCCTTCCTCCAGTGGTAGACACAAATTCTTCCATGATGCCCACTGTCTACTTTTTCCACCAACAGAATTACTCCAAAAGAATTGTTAAAACATTTTGTGTAGCTTCTCAATGACATAATTGGGAGGATTAACAGCAGAAAGTAGGTGAATAGGCATGCTTTGGAAAACATGATAAATCAACACTGCCCTACCACCAATAGAGAAAAGCTTTCCCTTCCAAGAGTGCAACTTATCAAGGACTTTTTGAGTAAGTCCTTGATAGTAATCCATCTTCCTCTTAATGTAAATAATAGGACATCCAAGATGAGTAAATGGAAAATCTTGCCTATCTATTCTAGTAATCCTTTGAACCTTGTTGACCACCTTCTGCTAGTCGAGTGATGCATATATAGGGCTGACTTTGACTTGTTAATAATCTGCCCAGAAGTAGCTTCATATGCACTAAGAACCTCCATAATAAGCCTCAAATATGTAGCATCTGAAGAGGAAAAGATGATTGTATCATCAACATAAGCTAGATGATTAATTTTAGGGACCCATTTAGGCAATCCAAAACCACAAAAATATAGATTCATATGAAGTGCATTAAGCCCCCTTGACAAAGCCTCCGCTTCCAGTATGAACAAAGTAGGAGACAAAGGATCTCCTTGCTTGACTCATCTATTAGATTTGAATAATTCATATGGTTGACCATTAAGAAATATTGAATACCAAGTATTAGAGACTAGACCAAATATCAAACCAATGAATCTCTCACAAAATCCCATCTTTCTCAATACTTTTGTCAAGAAAAGCCAAGAAATCCTATCATAGGCTTTTGTCATATCGATCTTGATCACCACATTAGGGCCTTCCTTAGTTCTCAATCTTATACCAATAATGATCTCTTGGGTAAGCAACACATTCTCCATAATGCTTCTTCCTTTAACAAAACCAGCCTGCTCATCTGAGATTAGGTGTGGAAGAAGCTCCACCATCCTCTCATGTATAACTCTTGAAAACACTTTATTGATGAAGTTTCTTAAGCTTATTGGTCTCATATCAGAAAATGTAGTGATATCCTTCTTCTTTGGTAATAAAACCAAGTTTGTATGAGTCAGAAACTTAGGTAGTTCTTGACCATTAAAGATGGTCCTAACCATATCAAACACATCCTCTCCAATGATGTCCCAGCAGGCATGAAAGAAAGATCCATTGAAACCATCCGGACCTCCTACACTCTCTCCATTAAGCCCATCACAACCTTCTTTACCTCTTCAATAGTTGGTTGTTTGATGAGTTCCTCATTATGCTGCATCTCCACCATGCTAGGTATATGATCCAGTATGCCAAAATTAGTAGGACCCCATCTTCATGAAATTGTGCCTGGAAAAATCTCACTACCTCGTCAGCCATTTCTTCATTGTTTTCCTACCACTGCCCAATATTATTTTGAATTATTCTCAACTGCAATATCTTTATTATTCCATTCACTTGAGCATAAAAGAATTGTATATTTCGATCACCATCATTGAACCAGTTCATCCCACCGTTTGCTTCCAAAATTCCTCCTCCAAGTGAAGAAATCTAATGAATTCTGCTTGTACCTTCAGTAGCCTTCTCGATTACGTGGTGTTGAACTCATCTTGAACTGTCTTTCATGGACTATAACAAGTTCCTCTAGGCTAGCAATCTTCTGAAGTATGTTACCATATGTGGCCTTGCTCTACAATGAAAGTTCTTTCTTCATTTTCTTCATCTTAAGCACTGAAATCTGCCTGCCAATTCTCTATAACCATATCGAAAAAAGTGTCACGTTCAATCCAGGATTTCAGAAATTTGAAAGATTTCATGGTAGGAGGTGCATTAAGATCACAAGGTAGAATTATAGGACAATGGTCTGATCCGGTTTTAGAAAGATGTGTGATCTCCAATCCAGGTAGCATTTGTTGAAACTCCATATTACCTAAGCACTTATCCAACCCCTTGAAGATACAATCATCATCAGTTCTTCCATTCCACATGTGTAGATACTGCCCTTGAAGCCCAAATCAAACAAGTTACAAGTGTTGATACAATGTCTAAAATATTCAATTTCATTCAAGGATACTGGCCTCCCCCTAAATTTCTCTTCACTATCAACTATCACATTGAAACCTCCTCTGACAAGCCATGAAAGAGCCATGTCATAATCCAATGCATACATCGTATTCCATAATATAATTCTTTCAATTACATCACATTTGGCATACACTAGGGTGACTATAAATTCCTTATGTGACTGGACTTTTAATAGTCTTAGTGTAAGATGTTGCTCTATATGAAAAATAACCTCAACTTCGTAATCTTCTTCCACAAAAGCCCATACCTTGTTAGAAATATTTACAAAAGCTTGAGGCATTCCAAGATTCCTCCTATATTCTTCTAGTTTATTTCTACTTTGCATTGGCTCCATCAACCTAATAAAATGAAAATCATATTGTCTATGCATTGTAACAAGCCTTTCAAAAGCTTGCATTGTATTGACTGACCTTATATTCCAGAGAATCGCATTCATATCTAATTACTGGATTTAGTAAAGGTCCTTCTCATTTGTACACCAATGCCAAGGGCACTTAGGCCTTTAGATGTGTGTTTATTATTATATTATCTTTTTGCTATTTGCATCCTTTTGAGGCTATTTTGGCCATTGTAATTTCTGAATCGGGCCATTCTGGCCTTTGTAAGAAGAATATATATATATATATATATATATATATATATATATATATATATATATATATATATATATATATATATATATATATATATATATAAGTCTTTCTTTCCCTTTTGGCTTTCAAATTTTTTCTTTTCTTTATTACTTGTATTCTCAAGGGCCGGAATGCCTTAGCATGAAATAACTTAGGTTATGTTCGAAAGTTCAAACAAACTTTGCCTTTACATTGCTTAGTTTTAAGACGTCTTGAGGGATCGGTGTTACCAAAAACCTTTTCCCAAAGTAGGTAGCCAAGATTATAGTTTGCCGAGGGTAGCCTTTAAAATCGGTTATGAAAAATTATCTTTTTCGAAGGCATAGTTTTTGTTACGGGTTTCAGACGTCTTCGGGCCATGCTAATGTGGTCATATCCTTTTGGTTCGGGAGCCGCCTATCGGTCTTACTTTCCCGAGTTATCCGGGCTTGCCCAAGATAACAGTCCCCGAGTGGGTGGCCGTGGCCTTTAAAAACTGGAGAGTTGCCTAATAGGTCTTATGCCCCCGAGGCCCAGTTCTTAGGCCGTTCGAGTTTATTTTCGGACGGCAGTCTCTGAGTGAGGGAGTGATCATTTGTACTTCGATTATAAATGACCCTTTAGCTCGTTGATTTTAGGAGATGGGAAGTACGAAATTACTTAATGGATGCAAAGAGGAAAATTTTAAAACATAAGATGATTGTGAGGAAAGCACTTCTCTTTATTCTTGTGCAAAACAGTTATACATGTGTATATGTTTTATTACAGGGCTCGAACAATCTATGTGGGAACGGTTCGTTTGCCCATATGGCCCTTACAATAAATCCTACCTATCGAGACCCTTCCTTTTTGAAGTAACTTCCTAGCTAAAGTTGACATCCGAGGGTAATGCATATCCGTAGGTAATACTCCCCCAATATTCGAGGCTGATTGTAGAGGAACCTCGGATACTGTTAGTGCGATCTTTGACACCGATTCATCGGTCTTAATTCTAAGTTAGCACGATTAATTGGTGCCTTGTTAAAAACCTTGTCGAAAAACCCATTTGGGACAAAGCATGCTTTCATACCTAGAACTTTGTGTCGCTTATCGTCAATCACCTACAAGTGTTAGTCCAAAATAAAAGGAAATGAATAGGGACATACTTTAGCAGTAATATTCAAGTTTCTTGGTAGTTGTTCTCCGTTCATCATCCCGAGCTTATAGGATCCTTTCACGGTGACCTCAAGAATCTGGTATGGTCCTTCCCAGTTCGAACCCAACTTCCTTTTGTTCGAATTCGGGGTGTTTAGTGTAACCCTCCTTAGTATTAAGTCCCCGACATTGAAGTATCGTATATTGGCCCTTCGATTGTAATACCTCTCGATCCGTTGCTTTTAGGCAGCCAATAGAACGAGGGCGACTTCATGCCTTTCATCCAATAGCTCCAAGCTTTTATGCATGGCCTCTTCATTTGATTCCTTTGTTGCATATCAAAATCTGATACTTGGCTCCCCGACTTCAATCGGTATTAGGGCTTCGGTGCTATAAATCAATGAGAATGGAGTAGCTCTGCTACTAGATTTCGTAGTTGTGCGGTATGCCTAGAGGACTTTGGGTAGGATCTCTTTCCTATTCCCTTTGGCGTCGATTAACCTTTTCTTAAGGTTTTGGATTATGGTTTTGTTGGTCGATTCGTCTTTCCCGTTATCGCTAGGGTGATAAGGTGTCGATAAGATTCTTTTGCTCTTATGATCTTCGAGAAACTTGGTCATTTTGCTGCCGATAAACTGTTTCCCGTTGTCACATACAATTTTGGATGGCATCCCAAACTAATATATTATGTGGTCCCAAATAAAGTTGATGACTTCATTTTTCCTAACCTTCTTGTATGCTTGTGCTTCAACCCACTTAGAAAAATAGTCGGTCATAACTAAGATAAATTGAGCCTTACCTGGTGCCCATGGAAGAGGGCCAACGTTGTCCATTCCCCATTTCATAAATGGCCATGGTGAATAGACCGAATGCAGCAGTTCCCCGGGTTGGTGAATCATCAGAGCATACCTTTGTAATTTGTCACATTTTCGAACGAACTCCTTCGCATTGTTTTCCATGTCCATCCAGTAATAGCCAGCTCTGATTACCTTTTGAACCAATGATTTGACGCCTGAATGATTTTTTCAAGTGCCCTTGTGAACTTCCCTCAGAACGTACTCGGTATCTCTCGGTCCCAGATATATTGCTAGTGGGCCATTGAACATTCTTCTGAACAAGGTTCCATCTTCAGACAAGCTGAATCGGGCTGCCTTGGTGCGTAGGGCCCTCGATTCTTTTGGATCCGAGAGAAGTTTCCTGGTCTTCAAATACTCTACATATTTGTTTCTCCAATTCCAAGTTGAGCTTGTGGAGTTTATCTCAGCATGCCCTTTTGCTACTAATGACCTCATGAGTTGCAGAACGGCCCCTGAGTTGAGCTCATCGTCCTCACCAACGACCCTAAGTTTGAAAGGGCATCAGCCTCACTATTTTGAACTCGAGATACGTGTTGTAAAGTCTATTCTTTAAACCGATGTGACATTACCCGTAAGTTATCTAGGTACCTTTGCATTCACTCTTTTCTGGCTTCGAACATTCCGTTAACCTGATTCACTACAAGGAGGGAGTCACACTTAGCTTCGATCACCTCCGCCCCCAAACTTTTGGCTAGTTCGAGACCTACAATCATGGCCTCATATTCGACCTCTAGTCAATTTCAGAGTTCTAATGGATTGCCTAACTACGTTGCCTGTGAGTGGTTTCAGTACGATGACAAGTCCGTACCCCTTTGCATTCGATGCATCATCCATGAAGAGGGTCTAGATTCCCGAAGACGTCCCTGAGTTTACCAACAACTCCTTTTCGACTTTGGGTATTAGGGCCGACGTAAAGTCAACTATGAAATCTGCCAAAATTTGAGACTTAATAGCTGTCTGGGGTCAATATTCAATATTGTACCCGCTGATTTATGCGGCCCGTTTGGCCAATCATCCCGAGAGTTTGGGTATTTGCATTATATTTTGCAATGGGTAAGTTGTCACAATGCATATAGGGTGGCAATGAAAGTACGGTTTTAGTTTCCTAGAGGCGCTTAGCAAAGCGAGCGCCAATTTTTCTAGGTGGGGATATCTAGTTTTGGCCTAACCCAAGGTCCGACTAACATGATAAATCGGAAATTGCGTACCTTGTTCTTCCCGAACTAGGACTCCACTTACCGCTATCTCCGATACTGCCAAATACAAGTATATTTTCTTGTTTGCCTTCGGTGTGTGAAGCAGTGGTAGACTCGATAAATATTGCTTAAGTTCTTCCAAGGTTCGTTGGCGTTTTAGAGTTCATGTGAAGTTATTTTTCTTCTACAACAACGAGAAAAATCGATGACTCTTATCGGAGGACCTCGAGATGAATCGCCCCAAGGAGGCTATGCACCCGGTTAGCCTTTGCACGACCTTCACATAGTCCACTACCTTGATATCCTCGATAACTTTGATCTTGTCGGGGTTAATCTTGATTTCTAAGTCGGATACCATGAATCCGAGGAATTTACTTGACCCAACTCCGAACGCGCATTTTTCTGGATTTAGCTTAATGTTGTACTTTTTCAATATGTTGAAGGTTTCCTGCAAATGCTTTAAATGGTCCTCTACTCACATGGACTTAACTAACATATCATCAATGTAAACTTACATATATTTCCCTATTTGTTCTTCGAACGTCCAGTTTACTATGCGTTGGTAAGTGGAACCAACATTTTTTAATCCAAATGGCATAAAATTATAGCAGTATGTGCCATACTTAGTAATGAAGAAGGTATTTTCTTGATCATCCAGGTTCATTTGTATTTGTTTGTACCTGGAGTAGGCATCGAGAAAACCGAGATCTCGTGGTCGGCCGTGGCATCGATCATGCGATAGATGTTAGGCAAAGGGAAAGAATCCTTGGGGCATGCCTTATTTAAATCCTTGTAATCCACACACATTCTTATTTTGTTCCCTTTCTTAGGGATTACTACTACGTTTGCTAGCTATTCTGGGTATTTGACTTCCCTTATGGACCCTATTTTAAGGAGTTTAGTTACCTCGTCCTTGATGAAAACATGCTTGGTCTGAGACTGGGGTCTCCTTTTCTACTTCATCAGATAGAACTTTGGGTATAGGCTCAGTTTATGGGTGGTGATCTCTGGTGGGATTCTTGTAATGTAGATATGGGACCAAGAAAAACAATCCATGTTAGCTATAAGAAATTGAATGAGTTTTTTCCTGAGCTCGGGAGTTAACCTTGTGCCTATGTTTACCTTTAGATTGGGCAGATGTTCGATCAGTATGACCTGCTCCAACTGTTCGACCATTGATTTGGTAGCATCGGAATCATCGGGGACTATGAAAGATCGAGTAACCGCATAATCATCGTCTTCGTCAGTCCCCTGCTTATCCAGTTTAGTCGAGGCCGATATCGGTGATTGCTATTTGGCTTCCCGTGTTGCTTTCAAATCTGACTCCCTTGTCGATGAGAGTGTTGATATAGGAATCACTTCATAGACGGAAAACATTTCCTTATCGGCGGGCTCCTCCCTGTAGATCATTTTAATCCCTTATAGTGTTGGAATTTTAACACCTGGTGAAGGGTCGAGGGCACAACCCTCATGTTGTGGATCCACAGTCTCCCGAACAGCGCGTTGTATCTTATGTCCCCTTCGATCACATAAAACTTGGTCTCTTGGATGGTTCCAGTTGCGTTCATCGATAACGTTATTTCTCCCTTAGTAGTTTCACAAGCCATGTTGAATCCGTTTAGCACTCGGGTCGTGGGCACGATTTGGTCTTGTAGGCCGAGTTGTTCCATGGCCCTTGATCAAATGATGTTGGCCAAACTATCTGGATCAATTAACACACATTTAACTTGAGTTTTATTCAAGAGCACATATATTACCAGTGCATCATTATGAGGCTGCATGATTCCTTCTGCATCCTCGTCTTTGAAAGATAAGGTTCCTTCTGGTATGCATTCTCGAGTCTCTTTCTCCCTCGTGATTGATACTTTGGTGTGATTTAACATCAGACCTTGGGGAACATCCACCCCTCCGATGATCGTATGAATGACGTGTTGAAGTTATTGCTCGTTTTGTTTATTGGAATCCCTGTTTCTGAAATGATTCTTGGCTCGGTCACTTAGAAACTTCCGAAGGTGCCCCTCATTGAATAACCGGGTTACTTCTTCTCTCAATTATCGACAATCGTCCGTTCTATGGTCATGGGTGCCATGATATTTGCACATTTGGTTGGGATTTCTTTGGGCTGAATTGGTTTGTAAAGGTCGAGGCCATTTTATATCTTTGATGTGTCCGATAGCCGATACGATGGCGACTTCGTCAACATTAAAGTTGTATTTTGATAATCGTGGTGCTTCTTTAGGTCCGATAGGCCTGTCGAAGCCGTTCTTTCTCATGATCCCTCGAGAGTTCCGGCCTCGATCACTCCTCCTTTCATTTCATATAGGATTTTGCCCAGATCCACTGCTCCATGATCTCTATTATACGGCTGGTATCGATCCCTGTTCAACCTCGGTTCTCGGTCAATGTACCTCTTGATTATATCAACGGGTCTAATAGGATAAACGAACCCGGAAGGATACCCAAGCTGGTAATATTCGACCCTGATCTTTTATTGATACCAATTTTGCATATCGGCCCAGGTAATAGCCGGGTAATCTATCTAATTCTGCTTCAATTGTTGTGAAGCCACTGAGCTTCGAACATTGAGTCCTTAGGTGAAAGCTTGAACAACCCAATCATCGGCGACTGATGACAGGTCCGTTCGTTCCATTTGCGAGACTCGAATTCTCTTAGCATTTCATTGTCCTTTTGCCTTACCTTGAAAAGGTCTGACTTCATAGTTTCAACCTTGATGGCCCCACCGTGTGCCTTTACAAAAGGCTCTGCAACCATACCAAATGAATCAATAAAATTAGGTGGTAAATTGTGGTACCATATGTTAATACCCAATTTTGCCCTCATATTTTTAAAATAGTATATATACTTTCAAAATGTCATTTTTACGTCATTACCTAATTTAAAAGATATACAAGTATTTTTTATAATTTTCCATATTTTTAGAGCTTCAAAATTGATTTCTTCGCATTTAAATTACTTGATTATTTATTAATTATCCCTTAAATTATTTTGTGATGACTTAATCATATAAATTTATTATTTCCATCCAAAAACATGTTTTAGAATATTTTATTTTATTTTATATAATTATATTTGTATTTTTAAGCTATTTTACACAGTTTTGAAGTAATAGCCTATATGTTGGGCATAATTACATTATAATACATTATTTGTGCTAAAATAGCATTTTTATATTTTGATAATATTAAGTTATTATTTTCAATCATTTTATTGCACAAGTAATATTTTATTATATATTAAATAGTTTTATAAATTATTTATTAATAATTTTCGTGTATTTTGTTCCATTGCCCAATATAGGGCTAATATCGGAACAAAACCAGGCCCAAAATAGCTGGCCCACCCCCATTAAACCCTTTAGTCGCCCAAACTAAAAAACCTGCCCAATCTTTCTTCTAGTTCAGCCGTTGATCTCAAAGATCAACAACACACATACTCCCTCTCATTTTTAATTAACCCAACCCCAAACCCTAATCTTCATTCCCCACCTAATAGCCGCCCCAAACTCTATCGAATGTTCTCTCATTTCTGAAATAAACCCTAGCACCCGCCTCTAATTCTCTCCTATTCCAACCTAAACATGGAATTAATCTATGATTTACTTACCTATTTTGAGGTACTGCGATGTGGTATACTTTCTTGTGGTGTTAACTAAAGTTGTTGCCTTATTTTTGGCAAGAAAAATCTTCTAAAATTTGGATTGGTCGACTCTGGTTAAGTGGGGATTTGGACGATGTCTCATCTATATACATCATACAAGGAAATGTCCTTGATTCTTGGTCCGATTCTCATACGTCTGGACCTAACTAAGGTTTGAGAATTTCCTTTCCTTTGTTGATTTTGATTGCATATGATATATTCTTCCGTTTATTGTGTTTGACTGATAATTTTCCATGTTTATCTTCTTAATTTGAACACTATAAAAACCCCTTCCCTAACTCCCCTAAACGGACCTAGTTATCACTATTATTGCACTCACTATTTTCTCTCTTTTGTTCACTTCCTCTGAAACTCATGGGTATTTGACCGGCTGAAAGCCAAGGCCAGAATATTATCAACCTCCTCTAGTGCAAGCACTGCTTAGAGCCCTTTCGATGCTCTTGTGAACTCAGAAGCATCGGGGATCTGGGGTTCTTATTGCCAGTGTTCTCAACTCCTTATTATTTTGCTCGTTTAATCTCTCTACTGGTTAGTGTTTCTTAACACTTGCAATGTTAACTATCCTTCTGTTTATCTATATGTGTTCTATGTGTTAGTGATGTTTAAATTCTGTCAGCATGGTTCAGTTTCCTCGTTATTTATGAATCCCTGATGATGTACTGTCGTGATATTGTTCTATGACCCCCCTGCAATTCCATGTTCTTTGTTAGTTGAATTCATGAGGTATCGACAAACATGAGATGCTTTCGTTATTAGAATGGATTCCAATTTTTCTTAGTTTATTTTAGACTAATGTGTGTCCTCTTCTAGTTCTATGTTGGCATTCTAGACTTTGTGAAGTCCTTTTGTCCAATAAGACAAACCTCTGAGGTTATGTTCATTAACTGAAGCATGTTTTTCCATTCAAGCTCAGTTGCATGTTTGGTTTAGGATGAATTATAGAATAAAATTGCTATGTTAGTTCTTCCTTCTATCTAGGCAATTGGGTGAAAATAGTTATGCTTGCTTGTCTCATTCTTTTTTAAGTGTTGCATGATCTCATGATTTAGGACATTGCTGAGGTTTATAGTAGGCCATTGCTATTAGTGTTGTCATGCCGCATGTGATCACTTTCATATATAACTGCATATCTCTCTGACAATAACTGCTACGAATAAGACTCACTTGTTTACAATTTATCTCTGACCCATGTAGGTTAATGTCTTGATTGCTGGGAATTAGTATGTATGTGTTTGTCCTGTAAACTGGCCTTCCTCAATCTTTTTAATGAGTTCAGTACGCTACACCCTTTTCTCTGATTGAATAATTACTCGATCATGAACCTATTCTATTGGTTTTCTATGTCAAACTCACCCTGTTAAAGAGCTCTACTGGTTCTCCTAGGTTTCATGTTCAAAACCCATTTTTCTCTAAAATGCAAGCTCTAATATTCCTTATGTGAGTTCTGTAAATATGTTTATGACTCTATATCTAGGTCCTAGAACCACTGTTAGTAGGTTTGAGAGTTGTGTACTTGGTTGTCATGCGTGGTTTCTTAATTTGTGTGATTAAGTTGTTTATCTGCTATTGCTGGGTAAGAAGCTCTTCCCTTTGGGCCTAGTGTGTATTCTTGTGTGAGTTTGAGTTGAGAAATTGATGTACTATGAGGTTTGGGGTGCATTTGGATTTAGGTTTGTTGCACGTAAGAGGAAAGAACCTGTAGAAGGCCCAGGCTTTACCGGGTTATAGGATTTTGGGCCTGCTATGTATTGGGCCTATAATCTTTTAATATGTAAATTTCGCACTTGTATTCACTAATTTTGAGTCTATAATAATTTTTTTTGTAAACTGAATAGATGGGGGAATTAGTAAAAGAGGTAGGGCATTCTAATTCTCACACAAATGGGTAGAAATCATGCCTATATGACCTATGTGTTCTACTTGTTTTTTCCGTTTAGCATGTTTCTGTACACCTATAGACATCATGCCTATAGGGGAAATCACACATTCCACTTAACTTGTCTAATACATGTATACTATCCAAAGTATGTTAGTTTAAGCAAATGTTGTACCTGCTTCCATGTATACTACTGTGTGCTATTGGACAACATGTCTACAAAAAATGACATTTGTAATTACTTGTTAGACATCATGCATATAGGATATAATAATACATGTCTTTGCTAATGTTCATCTAGATACCATGACTATAGTATTTTTAACTAACTAATTAGCTGTTTCTGTTGCTTTCCTTATACTTCCCTACCTTGATGGCATACCTATAGGGGAAAAAGTATTATAGAATCAAGTTAGAGTGCCGACTATTAAATCTTGCCTATAGAATACTCTCACTCGCCTAGAAAGCCTATCTACAAAATCAATGATGTTAATCATGAGTCTTCTAAATAGTTATACTGCCTTATTGTGCATTTTAGAGATCATGCCCATAGGATTTGTAATACTTATGATCTGCAAATTCGTTGTTCTAAGACAACAACACTGTCTGTACGCTTGAAATCAGAATCACATAGAAGCCATGACTATAGGATTTAAGGACCCTAATTCTTACTAATTCTGAAATTTGTCTACTACCATTACTATGAACCTGCTGGTATGCATTTGTTGCTTACATGTGGAGGCCAACTTGAGCCATTTATTGTCTTTATGTGCGGTCCTACATGTTTGAATGTCGCTTAGATGTATCATTTTTTGAGCAACCTAAGTCTAGAGCCACCGAAATAGAGGTCTAAAGCCTCCTGGACCATAGGCATGGTACGAGTAGTGTACACATAGGACACGACTTAGAACTGAATTAGAACGCTTTAAGTAAACAACTTCAACATAGTAATCGGGTAGCAGGAGATGATAGTCTGTGCCCACTGAATAATATGAGCAACTTCTATCTAAAAGGAGTTGCGAAGTATTATTTATGCTTCAAGGGGTGATCCTTTAGGCTAAAAAACTTAGGACCCCTCTTTTCTTTATATACTGATATCTACATTAAGTCGTTTAAATATTGTATTTATATCCTTTCAGTCCTTAAGATTTTCCAATTGTGTTACAATGAACTTCTTCGACCTTTATGTTCTCTTTGTTTATTTGATGACCTAGTCTAATTACATAATCCACATAGTTCTAAGTTCGGTCGGGACCCACAATTGTGGACCTCGAAGAGTGCCTAACACTATTTCTTTGAGGTAATTTGAGCCCTTCCTTGATCTTTGGTGACGCCGACTAGTCAAACAGAGTTATTTTCACAATAGGTGCCCTAACGCACCTTAAAATCGTTAGATGGTGACTCTTCTCTTTTAACACCCATTTAAAAGAGTTGTCACATGTCGAAACCCGATTCTGCAAGAAAAGGGGTGCGACAACACCGTGACTCTACTGGGGAGATACTTAGGATCTTACCATAATGAATTTAACTTATGTAGATTATTTTCTTTATGCACATCCCTTCCCTTATTCACCTCTATTTGCTTAAGCCTATTATGACATGCATATCCCCTCCCTTTCTCACCTCTGTTGTCTAATTTGCTATGGCATGCACATCCCTTTCATTATTCACCTCTACTTGCTATGACCGCTCTTTATCTTGTCAAATTGCTATATCATGTCTACTTCGTTATTTGCTTTGCCTATATTTTATGAGCTAAACTTTCTTCCTTATCTTTCCTTGTTTATTCTTGCTATTTTATTTACTACTTTTACATATTCAATCATGCAAAATACTTGGCAACGTGTATTTATCTCTGCATAAAGCATGCTCCACATCATACTCTATTCGTTCCAATTATCAACATAGCGGCGCTTGATGAGTGTCCGCGCTTTTCCAAAATTATCCTTTTTAAATCGAAAAGGCTTATTTGCGGTAGACTAGTCGATCATCGGTGCAGTCGATGGTCCCGTGCCTTTCCCTCTCAAGTTGTCCACTTGAGATTACCTATCTAGACCCTTCTAGAAACCTTAATCCAATATCAAATTTAAATGCATCATGTTGAACCTAGTATGGGTTAAAACGTTGTTAACGTAATAGCCCTCTAAGATAAGCCTTGTCCAAAGCCCGACGAGATTTCCAAAATCCTAATGGGCATCGTCCTATTATGTGCATTAATTGGAGAAAATATGCGAAAATGTTGATCATTATCGTGTAAATGGTCGAATCTGGAGGGAGAAAGGGTAAACCTTTATTTATTTGCAGAAAATGAAACATGAAATCCCCAGGTTGGGCATGGTTCAAAACATCCCACCTCTGCTACTTGACTGGTGGAAAGACCTTGCGCCTTGCGACAAGAATCATGTGAGAAGAGTACTTGGTGACTTGCTGTCTTTGTTTAATATCCAACCAAATAGAGCTTTGATTGAGGCTGCTACCATGTTCTAGGATGAGAAAAGAGCGGTCGTCCAATTTGGTGACAGAGAAATGACTCATGTCTTAGAAGAAATAGGAGTTTTTTCCAAGTTTCTATGGGATAGTCCGGGGTTACTAGTACCAGAGAATCGCACCCCTCACGGTTTTCTAAAGATGTTGGGCTTTAAGAAAAATGAAGAATTGCTTTGCTTAAAGAAATCCTACATCCCTTTTGGGTTTTTTTATGAGCATTATGGGCATAGTAAGTCGTACTGTCTTCATCATGAGGAACTTGCCATTACCTCCCTAGGTTAGACGCACCGCCGAGTTTATGTATTCACCATTTGCTTCTTGGGTTTGTTGATATTTCCAATGAAAGGGGGAAGGATTCACACTCATTTAGCTATGGTGGCAAGAACTTTAATGGAAGGCATCAAGTGGCAAACCTACACCATCAACCCAATGATCTTAGCTGAACTGTACCACGCTCTAGATCTGTGCAAGCAGGGGTTCAGACATTTTGAAGGTTGTAATCTATTACTGCAAGTCGGGCTATTGGAAAACTTTTAGAGGGGAGAATACCATCAAGAGCTTCTGTGATGGCCATTTAATGACTATGTAGCTTATCACCATCCAAAGAAAATGACATTCATCCCAAATAGGTTCGCACAACCTGGAAGTGCTGTAAGTTGGGTAAGTTTCTTTAGCAATCTGACAGACGAGAAGGTACATTGGAAGTTTGAGTGGTTTCCTAACAACGAGTTCATCATCAGGTCGAGGTTTACTACTCATTTGGTATTGATCGGGTTGCGAGGCATTTATCCTTATGCTCCTATAAGGGTAATGAGGCAGATAGGAAGAAAACAAGTCATACCTCGGGTTTCCAACATGGTCCAGTACAAGGCAAATTTCAAAAGGGACATTATTCCTTTCAAGTTTGAGGGGCAACATATGTGGAACCAGAAGGTCATTGTAGAAAAAGAGACTATCGATCCAGACAGGTACCATGTCGGTTATGTGTATTTCTATCCATCGTGGTTGGTAGATGATATAGCGGGAGACGCCAAGCCAGTGGTCAATTTGGAAAATGATGATGCTGCTGAGGCACAAGTCAAGTATAGAAGGCTTCGCAAAAGGGTTTTCTATTCTGAAGCTAGGCATCTGCAACAACATAAAATAGACATGGAGGCTATAAACGAATGGAATGGGATCTCCACTAAGTCAACAGAGAGGTTGGAATATCTAGAACAGGGATTGATGGAGCTCGAAGGAAAGATGAGAAAGAGGCTTGCAGATTGTCAAAACACGGATGGCAGCGAAGGAGGGCATATAGAAAAGGCTTATTTGTTATTGTATGTGCGCGACTTGGGGAACTTGATTGATGTATTCAAAAGAGCCAAGCACGGAGAAGCTCCTTCAGGGACCAAATAGATTAGAAAATAATATTCTTTACTATTTTCTAGCTTACTTTAGATTTCGATTGTAATAAGGCTAAACGCCATTAGTGACTTCATTATTATTGTAGTATTAGTAAATGTTTGGCTCATTTTCACATTAATGAAATGATGCAATATTGGCATCAATTTTCTCCAAGTCTATGTGTCGCTTAGGCGTACCTCGGTCACAACGAGATCCCCACATTAGGATGTGAATTATTACATGATTTTGCAAAACATGTTTAATATTTAAAGAATTCTTTCAAATACCCCTTACTAAATTGGTTACCTTTTTGATTTTTCTTTATTTTGATTATTCCCATTCCCGAAGGTTGGTTCGTGCATACTAGCATCGTCTTTATATGACACTAGATCCAGAGGTCCTCCACCTCATCTTCCACCATGCGATCCCAAAAGCAAGAACAAAGGAAAAGAGAAAATGGATGATATGAGTTGTATTAGAAAAGACAACGCTACCATGGTAGAGAATGTCGAAACTTCAGATGGTCGAAGCACTCCGACACAGAATGAACTGGTCTTACGTCTGGAAAAAAAGATCTTGGAGCTACAAGGAGAACTTGAGTAGGTCCGAAACTTGTAAAATCTCTCTCTCACCCTAAATGTCCCTGATATTAACCAACAAAATCCAAATACCTAGAACCAAGTGCCGCCACAAAACAAGCAAAACCACAACCCGCCACTAAACCCTCCTGCACCACACCAGTACCCCACACCTCCCCAAAACCTTAATCCTCCCCCAGTACCAACTCCTCAACAATACCATCACCACCCAACCCAATACCCACAGACTACCACTTAACACACTCCCCAGAATGCGCCGCAACCCACTCCCGATCCCTAAAACTCTACAAATGACCACTCTTATGCTCAGATCCCCGGAGTCAACCAAAGAAATTCATATAGGTGGAAAACTTACCCCACCTCCACAACAAACCTTATACATACCCGAATCGACCGAGAAAGACCTCCTCTTTAAGAATATGGCTGAAGAACTCAAGAAGCTCACTGGCAGAGTTCAGAATGTCGAAGGTGGTAAAAGGCGTTGAAGATTTGATTATGAATACTTGTGCATTCATCCAGATGTAGAGTTGCCGGAGGGTTACAAACCTCCCAAATTTGAAATGTTCGATGGAACAGGTGATCCAAAAGTGCATTTGAGGACAAATTGTGACAAGCTTGTAGGAATGGGTAAATATAGACAAATACGCATGAAACTTTTCATGCGAAGCCTCACAGGAGATACATTGTCCTGGTATATCAGCCAGAATCCGAAGAAGTAGATGAGCTGGGTAAGCATGTGTCACGACCCCAAATCAAATCCAGTCGTGATGTGGCCTATCGTGGAACTAGGCCAGCCAAAGCTACAATTGAATCATAATAAGCTTCCATTTACATCTTTACTATACTGATTACCCATAAAGGTTTCCTTTAAACATTTATAAAACAATTAAAGCTATACTGAATATTAAATACAACCCCCGAGAACCCGGAGTCACTGGTCATGAGCATCTACATAAAATATACAACTCAAAAGAAAATAAATTCTATAATAGTAAGCAGGAGAGAGAGTAGGACTGCGGACACATGCAACTACCTTGCAAACCTCCGAGAAACTCTAGAACAGATAGACAACTCACCCTGCCCTAACACCTGAATCTGCACACAAGCTGCAGGGAGTAATGTGAGTATACCAACTCAGTAGTAATGAAAATAAATCAGGTCTGAGCAGCAAGAAACACATAAAATCAATGTCATCAATTCACAAGATGCACAACCTTTCTTTCCAATAGTATAACATATATATATGAAATCATCATGCCTTAAAACCAACTTCAGAAAAATCCTTTGAAGAATGTATATTTTCAACAACTTCAAACCGAAAGATTTAGTATGAAAATGAAATGAATCATATAGAGGCCCCTCGGGCAAAACATATTTCATAAGCTCAGAGTCAAAGTAGTAAAATGATAAGTAGCCCCTCGGGCAAAACATGTATCATAATCAGCCCCTCAGGCATGCCTCACAGTCACTCATGATCAGCCCCTCGAGCATACCTCACCATCACTCATAATCAGTCACTCAGCACCTCGCAGTCACTCATGCCTCCCAATCACTCGGCACTCGGCACTCGGTGCGCTCCCTGGGGGTGTGTGCAGACTCCGAAGGGGCTCCTTCAGCCCTAGCGTTAATATCAAGCCACCTCGTGGAATATCATATCCTCACAATCAGGCCCTTTGCCTCACTCAGCAGAACCTCTTAATAGCCCCTAGGGCGAATCAGTAAAAACAGGGTACTCGACCCAAAACATCATTTTTAAAATCTCAAAGTAGTGTAAATCAGGCTGAGTTTCGAAAACAGTAAGCACAATGTGGCTGAGTGAAATCATCAATAAATAGTGGGGAAAACAACAGTAAAAAGCCCCCAAGGGGTCTAAACAGATCGGCACGAGACCCCTAACACGGCTTATAGCCCAAATATTTCAACAATCTTTAGAACATAATTTAACATAAGGTTTTGAGTAAAATACGCCACTCATTAGTTGCCGCGGAGTGGACCTAGTCCAATCCAAAAAATAAGTGCGTGCCACATATTCGTCATCTGACATGTGCGCCATTCTAAAATCAGCGAGAAATATGCAGTCCGGGGTTTTATACCCTCAGGACAAGATTTATAACCATTACTTACCTCTACCGGGCCACAACACTAGTCCGCTATGCTTCTGCCATTCAAATTGGCTCCCGATTGCTCCGAATCAAGCCAAAACCAGTTTAACATCATCAATATATACTAAAGGAACAACCCAATCGAAAACTATCAAATTATACAAGAATCTCGAAATTTGGCCAAACTCGAGCCCTGGGCCCACGTCTCGGAATTCGATGAAATTTAAATAACTAGAATCCTCGTCCTCCCACGATTCTATACATACCAAGAACACTAAAATCGGACCACAATTGCCCACTCAAATCCTCAAAAGAAAATTTCAATTTCCATGCACCCTTCTTCCCCAAATTTGGGTTTAATTCCAACAATTTTACGGTTTAATTACTTAGAAAACGACATATAAACGAGTTATGACGTCTAAAACCTTACCTCCAAGTGATTCCCTTCAATTTCCTCTTCAAACCCTCTCAAAAGAGCTCCCAGCTCATTCAATAATGGAGGAAAATGAACTATTCTCGCACAAATGGCCTTTAAAACTTTCTGCCCAGCCATTTAATTTCCTCAGTGCTATTGCGACATTAGACACGCGATCACGATGCACAGACCAGCCAACTAAATGCGATCGAAAACTAATACACGCCATCACACAGAACAACTTTCCACCCTACACACGTGCCTCAGAATCCTCTACGCAATCGTACCAACACCCACGCGATCGCACTGCCTTACCTGACCAACCTACGCGATCACAATCCTAACCATGCGATCGCATAGAACAAAATGCCTGCCCCAGTCTTTTACTCTATGCGATCGCAAACGAGTCCACGCGATCGCATTGAAGGTTTCACTGCTGCTAAAACACCAGAAAACAGCAGTCTTCTTAAGGCCAAAAAGTGCCCGTTTGAGCATCCGAAATACACTTGAGGCCCCCGGGACCTCAATCAATCCTACCAACACACCCCATAACATCATTCAAACTTAGTCGAGCCTTCAAAACATCAAAAACAACATGAAAACACAAAAATTACATCAAATTGAAGCCTATGAACTTTGAAACTTCCAAATTTCGCCAACTACGCCGAAACCAACCAAAACACCTCTGATTGACCTGAAATTTTGCACACATACCAAAATGACATTACGGACCGGTTCCAACTTCCGGAATCCCATTCCGACCCCAGTAGCCTATTTTCCACTGCCGACCGGAAATCGCCAAAAACTAACTTTCGCAGATTCAAGCCTAATTCTACACCGGACATCAAAACTTCATTCCGAAAACACTCCTAAGTCCCAAATTACCTAATGAAACCATCTGAGCCACAAAATCCGCATTCCGAGGTCTTTCACCAATAAGACAACTCTCAGTTGACTTTCTCAACTATTAGGCTACCTTGAGAGACTACACGCCTCAATTCTCACCATGACCACTCTGAACCCGAACCAATCGACCCAACATACATAAATGAAGCTGAACCACATAAAATGAAGTAGAAACGGGGGAAACGGGGCTAAACTCTCGGAAGGACCGGCCGGATCGTTACATCCTCCCCCACTTAAACATACGTTCGTCCTCGAACTTGCCAAGAGTTTTTATTCAACACCATCAAACTATTACGTAGCTTACCATGAACATACCCGGGGGTGATCCCACGTCACCCTATCCCATATAGGTCCAATAGAACAATACCGTTGAACTTTCGAAATCCAATCCTGACCCCTAAACCGTAGAACCAAATTTTCACTTCTAAAATAATATACAAGATCAAATTTTCCATAACTATAAACTGAACAAGTTTGAACATGCTGAATCAAGTCATATACGCACCCAAGATGAAATCACATAATACACCGCGTGACTCAACACTCATAGCGATAATTCTTAACCACAATAACTGCTCAGAATAACCTAATACCGGTACATAACATCTTATCAAGAAATGCCTCGCTCTAACACTTCCATATTCTCCGATGATGAAAGAAGCACGTAGAACTAACAACCATTCGTCCGATCAGCCAGACATGAAACTCCCCCTTCCCAAACAGGAATTATAGCAGATTTCTAAGCCGACTCTCGATATTTATCCTTCCTACTATGCTGTAGAAAATTCTGAAAATATTCACTCTTGGTCCAATGACCTCTTCTCATCCATCACGACCACCCTGATAACATGACACATCGATATAATTCGAAGCCAAAATCTGTGCAACTTGTGCACTTAACAGCAACTTCCCAATGTAATCAAATTATATAAAAGATCCATACGAGATAACTATCCTGCCATTAACAATTACCATCACCATATCACACTAATAGCCTGGCACACACCGTAAAAATAAAAAACACATGTATCCAATACCAAAAGTCATACCTCTACATAACTCCGCTACACTGCGCAATCTCATCCAACGCTGGTCCACTTGAAATACTTCAAGACACCTTGCCCAAAATCAATAACCATTCGAAATTCGACATCAAGTACTCAAAGTGCATTGCCATAACCACGGGGGAAATCGGACGATACCATGCCACCCGAAACAGAAGGTATATAACCAACACGTCTCAATCCCGCAACGCCCAATTACTTACCTTACTCAAATCTAGCTATAACGCCCAATTAGAACCGCACGATATGTGCATATAACCAATAATCACCATTCCTCGCAACACCGAAGAGTAACTCATAGATCACTCCAGAACATGAATAAACTCAATCACAATCGAATGGTACATTCCTCAATAATAGAAATTCGGAGCCAACAATTCCGACCTGGTGCAGAACACACACCCATATTAGCCTACCAGTGACCCTAAATTAACTCTGATCACCCACAACAGATAAATAACTTAACGAAAGGTTCACAATAACGGAATCATGGTACATACTAACATCCGACTAGCTCAGCTCGTATCTTCACAGTTCACTACCACAAAATATCCTGTTTATGAGAACTCTCAGTCTCGAAGTCCATGAAACGTACGGATTACCATATCTGATCACAACTCCACCGTTCGAATATATAACACATCCCAAATACTCACTCATTCCACGAGGGAAACCCCTATAATTCTTCCGTTTACCAAGCAACCTTGAATGTCAACAGTCAATCCAACAATAGGGCGCTGCGATACCAATGAAGTACCCTTAACTTAAACACATTGCTCTTTCTGAAATATATACCCTCATCAAGTCTCACCAATTAGTGATATCATCTACCTATTCATCTAAAATTTCCCATGATGCCTAAGAATTTATGACCTTCCTTCCAGAACTGAACCGTGACCTCACATATGCAAATATCAGCTCTACCCAACATACAGCACGCGCCATGCCAACCTAGGAAAACAAATAAGGGAACTCTATGGTCCCTTCTGAGCCACAAGCAACTACGTACCCAACTAGCCAAGAACTCCCATTGGATCCCATTTAGAAAAAGAATCACTACACATCATAAGAAAATTTGCAGCCTTAACCGCGGTGGAAACCATCAGGAACTATCCGAAATCCCACTTGCGCAACACCGAACCATCACGACTAAACTCTTCTAACTCAACCAAACTACGCAGGCCACCAAAAATCCAAGAGTATTGCTAAGAAACACCCGAAAAACTCGTCACCTCATGAACACCCAAGAACTAATCATATCCCTTACCATTCCGATCCGACCTACTACCAAGTTTCCCTATTTACCCAAGTTCCTTCTGACTTAGCTTTAAATTGTTACTTCTCCCTGCCATAATACCACAATTTTCAACCCAGACTCACCACACGTGACCCAAGCATAAAACCATACCGTCTAAGGCTAATAAGCCTCCGAATACTCTCTCAAATATCCCCAAAAGTACCACATTCAAAATACTTACCTTGTAGAGACTTCCTGCGAATCTAAAGCCATTACCTTCACCTTCCTGATACTGATATGTAGAACCCGTGATGATGTAGATATGCCACAAGTCTTGACACCCTCTAATGTAAATCTCAATTACACCGACCAATTAGACAGAATCGACCTGACCCATTTGCACACTAACATACTAGAAAAGTAATCCACTCACTTGAAGCCACAAGCAAATTCATACACTACACCTTTTACAACTTCCACTAAATCATTCAATAGAACCCAATTACCCAACAAAGTACATTTCTACCTATATCGAAGAAATTTCCATTACTCGTGACATTCCCAGATCCCACACCTTCAAGTCATAACTGATTTACCAATATACCTCGAACTGAAACCAATACCACAAATAGTCGTGCAATCAACTTATCATTAACAGACTCCCCCACTTGGCTCAAAGCCAACGATCGAGACTAACAATAACTCACAATGCCCATAATAACACCACCCGTCTAACAACTCAATTCATCTACAAATCTCGCATTCACCATTGCAATAGTCACGCCAACTTCCACAAGCAACCTAAACTCCAATTACAACATATATCATTTACTGGTAGAAGAGAACTTATTACAGAACTACATACGGACCACACACCTTAGGACAACCCCCAGGAGATACCCCTGCCCGCTTAGCCTCAACTTCTATCTCTACATACACTTCCAAAGACCAGAACTATCACGCAATCACTACACCTTCCTGCATCTGAACACAACCAATGCCTACCATCGAGGCACCACAATACGCGGTAAAAACCTGAAGCTGATGGCAGAACTAACACTGGAGCGGTGGTCACAGAAATCTCGAGCTTCTGGAAGCTCTACCCACACATGTCTGACCACATGGATACCCTCACTAGACACCACGTGTCCCAAGAATGCTACTGAACCGAGCAAAAATTCACACTCGGAGAATTGGCATAGAGCCTTTCCTCCCTGAATCATTATAATACCATCCTCAGATACTGAGTATGCTACTCCTTTGCTATGCGAATATGCCAGGACGCCATCAATGAATACAATAACAAGGAGTGCCAATACGGCTGGAATACACTGTTAATCAAATACATGAACGTTACTAGGGCAAATGATCAGCTCAAAAGACATCACCAGGAACTCATAACCCAACAGAAACTCCGCTTCACTCCACAGCTACACAACATGAGAGGTCTTCCAACGTGCTCCCAACTCAAGGCCATATATCAAATCGAGACAGAAATCAAACACTCAATAAATCTTGCCACATTTCTAGCCAACCCTTTTGACACAATTCACAGTCTGAACACATCTAACCATCAAATCACACCCACCACATAGGTATCTTGTCACCAATTCTCATCAATAAGAACACAAACGGACATACAAGTCCCCAATTACATGTGCCCACACAACGAAAATCTCAGCAATCAAGCCACAGAATGAATCCGGTCTCAAGTCCTCCAGACTGGCCCATTACCAATATGCCAAAATCACATCTCATCCATGGAAGCCACAAGTCGCTGATGCACAGCTGATACCAAGCGCTCTCATGCGCGTTCGAATACATGGAAGGAATTCAAGAGTTACGCTCTTGGTTGAATACAATGGGTTCGCACGACAAGAATTCAAGAATGTGAGATTTTTCCTAAGGGTTCTGCAGACTCTCGAAGATAAGTACAAACGTGTCTCTGTACCGATCCGCAAGACTCTACTAAACCTGCTCATGACCGGTGAGTCCTATGTAACCTAGCGCTCTAATACCAAACTGTCAAGACCCCAAATATAAGCCAGTCGTGATGGCACCTATCGTGGAACTAGGACAGCCAAAGCTACAATCGAATCATAATACGCTTCCATTTACATCTTTACTATACTGATTACCCATAAAGGTTTCCTTTAAACATTTATAAAATAGTTAAAGCTATAATGAATATTAAATAAAACCCCCCAAAACCCGGAGTCACTGGTTATGAGCATCTACATAAAATGTACAACTCAAAAGAAAATAAATTCTATAATAGTAAGCAGGAGAGAGAGCAGGACTGCGAACGCATGCAGCTACCTCGCAAACCTCCAAGAATCTCTGGAACAAATAGACAACTCACCCTTCCCTATCACCTGAATCTGCATACAAGGTGCAGGGAGTAATGTGAGTACATCAACTCAGTAGTAATGAAAATAAATCAGGTCTGAGTAGCAAGAAACACATAAAATTAATGTCATCAATTCACAGGATGCACAGCCTTTCTTTCCGACAGTATAACATAGATATATGAAATAATCATGCCTTAAACCCAACTTCGGAAAAATCCTTTGAAGAATGTATATTTTCAACAACTTCAAACCGAAAGATTTAGTATGAAAATGAAATGAACCATATAGAGGCCCCTTGGGCAAAACATATTTCTCGTGAAAGTAGCAAAATCATAAGTAGCCCCTCGGGCAAAACATGTATCGTAATCATCCCCTCGGGCATGAATCACAGTCACTCATGATCAGCCCCTCGAGCATACCTCACCATCACCCGTAATCAGTCACTCAGCACGTCGCAGTCACTCATGCCTCCCAATCACTCGGCACTCGGTGCGCTCCTTGGGGGTGTGTGCAGACTCCTGAGGGGCTCCTTCAGCCCAACCGTTAATATCAAGCCACCTCGTGGCATATCATATCCTCACAATCAGGCCCTCGGCCTCACTCAGCAGAACCTCTCAAAAGCCCCTCGGGCAAATCAGTAAAAACAGGGTACTCGATCCAAAACATCATTTTCAAAATCTCAAAGTAGTTTAAATCAGGCTGAGTTTCGAAAACAGTAAGCACAATGTGGCTGAGTGAAATCATCAATAAATAGTGGGGAAAACAGCAGTAAAAAGCCCCCAAGGGGTTTAAACAGATCGACACGAGGCCCCAAACAAGACTTATAGCCCAAATATTTCAACAATCTTTAGAACATAATTTAACATAAGGTTTCGAGTAAAATATACAAATCATTAGTTGCCGCAGAGTGGACCTAGTCCAATCCAAAGAATAAGTGCGCGCCACATACTCGTCATCTGGCATGTGCGCCATTCTAAAATCAGTGAGAAATATGCAGTCCGGGGTTTCATACCCTCAGGACAAGATTTATAACCATTACTTACCTCTACCGGCTGCAACACTAGTCCGCTATGCCTCTGCCCCTCAAATTGGCTCCCGATTGCTCCGAATCTAGCCAAAACCAGTTTAACATCATCAATATATACTAAAAGAACACAACCCAATTGAAAACTATCAAATTATACAAGAATCGCGAAATTTGGCCAAACCTGAGCCCCGGGCCCAAGTCTCGGAATTCGATAAAATTTAAATCACTAGAATCCTCGTCCTCTCGCGATTCTATACATACCAAGAACACTAAAATCGGACCACAATTGCCCACTCAAATCCTCAAAAGAAAATTTCAATTTCCATGCACCATTCTTCCCCAAATTTGTGTTTAATTCCAACAATTTTACGGTTTATTTACTTATAAAATGACATATAAATGAGTTATGAAGTTTAAAACCTTACCTCCAAGTGATTCCCTTCAATTCTCTCTTCAAACCCTCTCAAAAGAGCTCCCAACTAGTTTAATAATGGAGGAAAATGAACTATTCTTGCACAAATGGCCTTTAAAACATTCTGCCCAGCCATTTAATTTCCTCAGTGCGATCGCGACATTAGACACACGATCGCAATGCACAGACCAGCCAACTAAATACGATCACAAACTAATACACGCGATCACACATAACAACTTCACACCCCACACATGCGCCTCAGAATCCTCTACGCGATCGCACCAACACTCACGAGATCGCACTGCCTTACCTGACCTAACCACGCGATCGCAATCCTAACCACGCGATCGCATAGAACAAAATGCCTGCCCCACTGTTTTACTCTACGCGATCGCGGACGAGTCCACGCGATCGCATGGAAGGATTCACTGCTGCTAAAACACCAAAACACAGTAGTCTTCTTAAGGCCAAAAAGTGCCCGTTTGAGCATCCGAAATACACCGGAGGCCCCCGGGACCTCAACCAATCCTACCAACACACCCCATAACATCATTCAAACTTAGTCGAGCCTTCGAAATACCAAAAACAACATGAAAACACCAAAATTACATCAAATTGAAGCCCATGAACTTTGAAACTTCCAAATTTCGCCAACTACGCCGAAACCAACCAAAACACCTCCGATTGACCTAAAATTTTGCACACATACCCAAAATGACATTAAGGCCTTGTTCCAACTTTCAAAATCCATTCCGACCCCGATAGCCTATTTTCCACTGCCGATCGAAAATCACCAAAAACTAACTTTCGCCAATTCATGCTTAATTCTACACCGGACATCAAAACTTCATTCTGAACACACTCCTAAGTCCCAAATCACCTAATGAAACCATCCGAGCCATATGATCTGCATTCCGAGGTCGTTCACCAATAATTCAACTCTCAGTTGACTTTCTCAACTATTAGGCTACCTTGAGAGACTACACGCCTCAATTCTCACCATGACCACTATAAACCCGAACCAACCGACCCAACACATATAATGAAGATGAACCACATAAAATGAAGTAGATATGGGGGAAACGGGGCTAAACTCTCAGAATGACCGACCGGGTCGTTACAGCATGGCGTCAGACTTTATGGAAAGATTTAGGTTCAATACAGAGAACACACCAGATGTTTTATATATTTAAAACCTAAAAAAGAAACCAATGGAGGCCTTCCGTGAATATGCTACTCGGTGGAGATCTGAGGCTGCAAAAGTAAGACCAGCACTCGAAGAAGAACAAATGAATAAGTTCTTTGTTAGAGCTCAAGACCAGCGGTACTATGAAAGGTTTATGGTTATTGAGAACCATAAATTCTCTAAGATCATCAAGCTAGGAGAAAGAATATAACAAGGATTAAAAGTTGGATGGTGAAGAATTTTGAAGCACTACATGCCACAAATAAAGCCTTACAATCGAAAGGTATTTCGAAGAAAAAGGAAGTAGGTGTTGTCATGGTGGCCCAAGGTCCTAAATCTCCACTCATGTACCAAACACCTCCACCCACTTATCAGCCTTCACCCCTAGATACCAACAAACTACTACCACATACCACGCCTATAACACTCAACCCGCATATTACCATTCACCTCCACCCACCCGCCAAAACTACAAAAAACCACAACCAAACTTCGACCGCAGACCACCTAGAAAATACTCCCCGATAACTGAGCCCATAGACCAATTATATGAGAATTGAAGGTTGCTGGTTATGTCACTCCCATCCCTGCTGTTGATATGGAGAATTCTTCTTAGTGGATTAACCCGAACAAGACATTTGCCTATCATTCAGGCATGAAGGGTTATACAATTGATGAGTGTCGCACAGTGAAAGACAAGATTCAGACACTAATCGACAACAAGGTCATACAAGCAAAGGAAACTGCACCAAACGTGCGTAACAATCCTCTCCTAAATCATAGAGGTGAGGGAGTGATTTAATAGAGACTGATAAAGAATGGGACTCGGAAGGGTCAATCGGACTCATTTGAGAGGGGGATGATCCTAAGACGTCTCTAGTCACCCTCACACCAATGGTGCAAACCCAAACACCATTTGAGGTTGAAGTAACTGCACCCTTCACTGTGATGGTAGCTCCCACACCATCCTACAAGTCCGATGCCATCCCATAGGACTATGTTGCAAAATCTATGAGAAAAGGGAAAGCAAAAATGGAGGAGACATGTGCGACACAAGGCATGAAAAGAACTGGCAGAGTCTATACACCTTGGAGGAACACGTAAGGAAATTGCATCTAAGCCACCTATTGTCGAGACGGGTACTGCCGACCTTTGGAGAAAAGTACAAGCAAGGAAATACTCTGTTGTCGATCATTTGAACAGAAATCCCGCTCAGATATCCATTTTTATCACTGTTGCAAAACTCCGAGACACACAGAAACGCCCTGATGAAAGTGCTGAGTGAAGCTTATATACCCAACAACATCACTAGTGGGGAGATGTACAACATGGTCGGGCAAGTACTAGAGAGCCATAAAATCACCTTTCATGAAGATGAGCTACCACTAGAAGGACTAAGTCACAATACGGCATTACACATCACAGTGCGATTTGAGGATAAGTTCATCGCTAGGGTCCTAATAGACGGAGGATCCAGTCTCAACATATGCCCACTGACTACTCTAAAGAGGTTGGGTAAAGGCCTGCATGAGATACGAATGGGAATCATGAATATGAAGGCATTTGATGGATCCCAAAGAGCCACAATAGAAGAAATCAACCTCAACCTACAAATGGGCCATTTGATGTCGAGTTCCAAGCGTTGGACATATCTGCTACCCATAATCTATTGTTGGGATGACCCTGATACACGCCGCTGGGGCAGTGGCTTCTACTCTGCATCAGGCTCTGAAGTCTGAATGGAATCATCAAGAAGTGATTATCCGCGCAGATGGAAGAAACCCCATCTACACAAATCAAACCGTTCCAGTCATCGAGAATAGGAAGAAGCTGGGTGGGGAGACTTACCATCGCATTGAGTGGGTCAACGCATTTGAAAAGGATTGATGATGGAGTAACAAGATAGAAAGCATATTACTATGGACAGATTATGAACCTGGAAAAGGTCTCGACAAAAACCTCCAAGGGATCACCAAACCAGTACAACCAAAACGTCATGGTACAACTTTTTGGGTCGGGTATGAATATACTTGGAAAGAGTACCAAGATTGGTCACCGCCATGGCGTGGTCCTTATTATCCACTGGAACAACCAGTACCACCTCTACAACAAACATTCCAACAAGTAGACGTGATGTGGGGATATGAGGAAGATGAAGTCTTAGCCGGCATGAAGAAGTTATTTATGGATGAAGAAGATATAGATTGCAGTGCAATAGTTGAGGAGGAAGACCTTATCATTATGATCGTGGAAAGAGGATTTGTTCTCAAGAACTGGACTGCTTCACCGTCCCGAGCCCGCCGAGTTCCTGGGTAGCTTTGCAGATTAGCATCAATTTATTTTTAAGCATTTGAGACATTTTCAGTATATTGTTTTGAAATAATTGATAAAGCCATCAAGACGCATCTGTTAACGTTTTAAAGATTTCAATTAATGTATTGCTATTTTTTGTATTTACTATTGTCCTCTATATTTTCTCTTTTTACAGGATTATTATTACCTATCCCAATGAACCTGTGACTGTGACATGTAATGAGACAATGCAGCATAAGGATAGTGATTCAGAGGACCTGGAAGATGATACGATACCTGAGGAAATCGTCAGAGAAGTGGAAAATTTTGAAAACAAGCCAAAGTCTAATTTGGATGAAACTGAAGCAGTTAACTTAGGGGATTCCGAACTAGTTAAGGAAACACACATAAGCATTCATCTATCACCGTTAGAGAAAGAAGAATACATAAAATTCCTAAAATAATATGAATATATCCTTGCAGGGTCCTCGACGATATGACGGGTTTGAGCACATCCATAGTTCTCACAAGTTACCCACTAATCCTACATGTCCACCGGTAAAATAGAAGCTTAGAAAATTCAAGCCAGATATGAGTTTGAAGATAAAAGAGGAGGTCACCAAGAAGATCAAAACCAAGGTTCTTAGAGTGGTCGAGTACCTGACTTGATTGGCCAACATTGTGCCAGTTTCGAAGAAAGATGGGAAAGTCAAAGTATGTGTTGACTACCGAGATCTAAGCAGAGCAAGTCCTAAAGATGATTTTCTGTTGCCTAATATACACATATTGATCAACAACTATGCCAAACATGAACTCCAATCCTTTGTGGATTGCTTGCGGGGTACCATCAGATCTGGATGGATGAAGAGGATGCTGAAAAGACAGCCTTCATCACGCCATGGGGAATATATTGCTATAAAATGATGCCATTTGGTCTGAAGAACAACAAAGCCACCTACATGAGAGACATGAAAACTATTTTCCACGACATGATACACAAAGAGATAGAAGTGCACGTGGATGACGTTATCATCAAATCCAAAAGGAGTACAGATCACATAACAGATCTGAGGAAATTCTTTGATCGACTTTGAAGGTATAATCTGTAATTGAATCCTGCAAAGTGTACTTTCAGAGTCCTTGCCGGAAAATTGTTAGGATTCATCGTCAGTTGTAGTGGGATTGAGTTAGACCCATCAAAAGTCAAAGAAATCGAAGACTTGCCACCTCCGAAGAATAAAAAAGATGTGATGAGATTTTTAGTGCGTCTCAATTACATCAGTCGCTTCATAGCACAATCAACAATGATATGTGAGCCGATCTTCAAGATGTTGAGGAAAGATGATGCAACAAGTTGGACTGAAGAATGCCAGAAAGCCTTCGACAAAATCAAGGAGTATTTATCCAAACCTCCTGTTCTGGTCCCACTAGAGCTAGGAAGACCACTGCTACTTTATTTGTCTGTACTGGACAGAGCTTTCGATTGTGTTTTGGGGAAACACAATGAAACTGGAAGAAAGGAGCAAGAAATATACTATCTGAGCAAGAAATTCACACCCTACGAAGCTCGGTTCTCTTTGCAGGAATGAACCTATTGTGCTGTGACATAGATAGCTCAGAAGGTGAGGCAATATTTCTGTGCATACACTACATGACTCATATCAAAGATGGATCCACTGAAAAATATCTTTCATAAGTCCATGCCTACGGGTAAGTTAGCAAAGTGGCAAATATTGCTGATCGAGTTCGAGATCATCTATATAACTCAGAAGGCGGTCAAGGGGCAAGCATTGGCTGATCATCTGGAAGAAAATTCCGTAGATGGAGAATAAGAGCCATTGAAAACGTATTTTCCCGATAAGGAGGCATCGTTCGTGGGAGAAGATATCACCGAAGTGTATGATGGCTGGAGAATGTTTTTCGACGGAATAACAAACTTCAAAGGAGTAGGTATCAGAGCTGTTTTGGTATCATAAATCAGCCTACACTATCGGGTATCTGCAAAACCCAGGTTTCCATGCACCATCAATATGGCAGGATATGAGGCTTGCATCTTGGGACTCAGTTGGCCATTGACATAAATGTTCAGGAGCTGCTGGTAATTGGGGATTCCAATTTGTTGGTGCATTAGGTTTTAGGAGAATGGGCTATAAAGTATACCAAAATATTGCAATATTTACATTGTGTACAAGAGCTGATTTAAAGGTTCACAAAGATATAATTCATACATGTTCCGAGGGTTCAAAATGAGTTCGCAGATGCATTGGCCAATCTATCTTACATGGTACAACACCCAGACGAGAACTTCATCTATCCTATCCCAATAGGAATTCATATACAACCAGCTTATTGTGCTCATGTTGAAAATGAGAGCGATGGAAATCCATGGTTCCACGACATCAAGGAATATTTGGAAAAGGAAGAATATCCAGAGCACGCTACCCATACTCAGAAGCACGCTTCGAAGATTAGCGAACCCTTTCTTTCAAACCGGAGGAATTCTGTATAGAAGATCTCCTGACTTGGGATTATTACGGTGTTTCGATGCCAAGGAAGCTTCCAGACTGCTCGAGCAAATACATGCCGGAACCTGCAGACCACACATGAATGGTTTCACTTTAGCCAAAAAGATACTAAGAGCGGGGTATTTCTGGATGACTATGGAAACGGACTGCATCATGTATGTTTAGAAGTGCCACCAATTCCAGATACATGCTGACATGATACGGGTATCGCCCTATGAAATCAATACATCAAATTCACCTTGACCTTTCTCGACTTGGGGTATGGATGTCATCAGCCCGATCGAGCCTGCTACTTCGAATGGGCATAGATTCATTCTAGTGGCCATAGACTACTTCAAAAAATGAGTTGAAGCCGCATCTTACAAAGCTGTAACTAAGAAGGCTGTAGTAGATTTTGTCTGGGACCGCATTGTCTGTCGGTTCAGAATACCAGAGTCAATCATCACCGATAATGCCGCCAATCTCAACAGCGATCTGATGAAGGCCATGTGTGAAACCTTCAAGATCAAGCATAACAACTCCATAACATTTTCACGCCCCAAAGTCGAGGGGCGCGACCGGCACTCAACCGAGTGAACCCGGCCAAGCGAACCTGATTTGCCTTTCCTATCCCACGCGTTACCCCGCGATTTCAATATACATTATTCATGTGAAATAGCCATGTATAACTTAAGCGTAAACTCACGAATTGAATTCATTTCTACTTTTTTTAATCAATCCCAACATAGGATGCCAATTATTTACGAAATACATACAACATTTACCAGCGTGGACCATGATTCCGAACTGTATGCTTACTACCCAAAATATATGTATACATTACCCACATTGTGTCTATGGAGCCTTTATGAATACAAAAGACTTATATACTACTTGCCGGTAACAAGGCCCCGACTATACCTTACACTACACCATAAACTCAAAATAAGGCGGCATGAGCCACACGTGGCCCCGAGAGGAAGTGGGGCTCACCAGAACAACTGACGGAAAGGAGAGGAGGCACTACAGACGGTGGGCTGAATTACCTGCTGTAGAACCACCTACATTCATATAAGAAAATGTAGCGGCCCCGGCAAAAGGGACGTTAGTACTGTGGAATAGTACTAGTATGTATAAACAAACTTTATCCCAAGTACAATCAAACAATACACAATTAAGAGACAGTAATAGAACCAATTAATCAATGCACGTTGAAAGAAACAACCAAAATCAAACAAGTTTCACAATCTCTCCTTTTCCCCTTCCAACATCATCACATTCAAGGGCTCATAGATTTTCATTTCAGTAGTGATAGTGATCACATTCCATCATTATTACCTCGACCACCCTTATTACTTCGGCCACCCTTATCACCCCAACCTATTAACCTTATTACTTCATGTTGCGGTGTGCAACCCGATCCCGCCTGACAATTTAAATTCACAACAACAACCACAAACAATTACATCACAAGAATCATCATTTCAAGGAACACAAGTTTATATCCACAATTTATTTATTTGAGCCCAAGGCACCATAATTCTCACCAAGCAGTAATTCATGTACACGATGTTGCCATAATCGTTCAACTCATTTACATCATTTCACAATACCCTTTTTCATTACTTTCCACGCACGACTTTTAGCCATTATATACATTCCCCCACTTGGGCAAATCAACAATCTTTAATTCATTAACACATACTTTCATATCGATACCCTCAAGCATTTACGAGCTTTGCACATAATACGATATGCACATCAAAACACTTTTCACAACCTCATATAGCACAGTAGTATGATAATCAACTAGGACAATCAGAGAATAGAATCTTACGTCTCAACACATTTGAATAATCAATTAACATACTTCAATCAAGGCACACATGCCGTATGCTCGGACCTATCAAGAGGATTCTACAAGGGTTAAAGTTAGCCATACATACCTCGAAGCGGGATTTTCCCTTAATTTCTACCTCAAATCACCGGACCTTCTAGCACCTTCAATCTAATTCACAATGCGGCACATTTAAACTTAGGATTAGGAATCATGAACATGTCTTGAACTCATTTGAGCTTCCTATCAAACACTAGGTGTTCCTTTAGATTAAATAATCCCTTTTTAGTGAAAGGTTACTCCAACCTATTTTCCTTTACTAGATTGTGATAAACTTGGTACATGCATGCCAGATTATTGACCCCATCTTTATGAACTATCCTACCCATGTTTCATTTTAACAAAAATCTGGGAATTAAGGTTAATGAGGTAGAAGCTTACCTCTTAGTGAAGAAATTTGTGTCCTACTTTATTAGTTCTAAGCTTGAGTGATGAAGCAAGACTAATTTGATGAAATTGGGACTTTCTCTCTATATAACCCACTCTTTACTCTCTCTAATATATCAGAAAAATGGTTAAAAATGAAGGGGATGGGTGTTTTAAAGAGCTGGGGTCGATTTTTAAAAATTAGAAAAATAGAAGCCCGACACAAGAATGCGATCACATTACTGACATGCGTTCAGCAGAATCGACTGCAGAATGGCCCTCAAAATGGGCCAAAATTCAAAACACGCTGCCTAGGTATGCGGCCCGCATACACGTTATGTGATCGCATAACGTCCCTCACAAAATCAAAGGCAGCAATGCGACAGCTATATGGTCCGCAGAACTGAAATGCGATCGCATATTGGACCGCATAGTTGACCTCAAAAGGGGCAATGATCTACCCGTGTATGCGACCATTATGCGGTCCGCATACACGCTATGCGATCGCATAGTGCGTCGCATAATGCCCACTATCTGGCAAATTTTATTCTTTAAGTCTCGGGGTACTTTTTATTCAATTTAGGTCCGTTTTAAAAAATTTCCACAATAAAAACAACTCGGGGACTCACTCGGGCATTATTTTTAAACAAGAAAATTTTACGGGTCTTTACAAACATACATTCCACAAATGAACAGAGTCGTAGAAGTCACCAACAAGAATATCAAGAAGATATTGAGGAAAATGGTAGATAATTACAAACAATGGCACGAGAAGCTGCCATTTGCTCTGCTCGGATATCATACCACGGTTCGCCAATCAACTATGGCAACTACTCACCTATTGGTTTATGGAAATGAAGCAGTTATTCCTGCCAAAGTAGAAATCCCTTCTTTAAGAGTTATACAAGAAGCCGAGCTCAACGATGCATAATGGGTACAGAGCTGATACAAGCAACTAGCTCTCATTGTTGGTAAAATAATGAATGAGGTGTGTCATGGTCAACTCTATCAGAACAGGATGGAAAGAGCCTTCAACAAAAAGGTAGACCGAGGCAATTTACACAGGGGCAATTGGTGCTAAAACGAATCTTCCCACATCAAGATGAATCCAAGGGGAAGTTTTCACTCAATTGGCAGGGTCCCTATATGGTTCATCGAGTATTGGGAGTAGGAGCACTTATACTTGCAGAAATGGACGGATAAATATGGCCAAAACTTATCAACTCAGACGTAGTCAAGAGATACTATGTTTAGGATTGTTCACATTTCTTCACTTGATGTAACTAAACAACGCTTGACCTGATTCCCGTTTAGGAGGGGATACGTAGGCAGCCCTATGGGTTCGATCACATCTTAATAAAATCTTCATTTTCCCATGATCAGAAACTGGGACAAGATCGCAAGTTCAGTCGACATCGTCATGTGTTAAACATCTGAAAAATATTGTCAAAAGTATGCATTTAAACCCGGGCAGACTTTTGAGGAGGACCCATAAAGTTCTAAATCAAGGAGGTTGTAATGTCTCTAAATGTATCACAGTCACCAGTTCATCAAAATTATTTGATCTCACATACTACAATACATTTCAAACAACTCAATTTTTTCAAATAATTTGTTAAATGCATACATATTTTTGAAAACTTTGTTTCTGTGACAGACAGACGTTGCCTAGGGTAACTCGAGCAGGACCTCAAGACAGGAATGAAGGAAAATCAAGGAGTCAAGAGCACGGACCAACCTTCCCCCACAAAACTCATGATTTTCCTTTGAATGCAGGCACGATAAAATAGAAATATTCGCAAATAAATACGCACATCAAATCACTACCTTCATGATGAAAAGTTACCAAACACAAACACATCCAGCTAAGAAATACTTCACTCTCTCACTGTCACTCATTGCTTTTTTGCATAGGGCTAAGCACTGCCTTTTCTTGAAAGATACTAAGCATTGTCTCCCTTTCTTGCATGTGGCTAAGTATTGCCTCCATAATTTTATAAGGTTAAGCACTACCTTTCCCTATATGAGACTAAGAATTGTCTCCCTTTCTTTCATGAGGCTAAGAATTGCCTCCATAATTGCATAAGGCTAAGCACTGCCTTTCCCTGCATGAGACTAAGCAGTGTCTCCCTTTCTTGCATGAGGCTAAGCATTGCCTCCATAATTGCATAAGGCTAGGAAATGCCTTTCCCTGCATGAGACTAAGCATTGTATCCCTTTCTTGTATGAGGCTAAGAATTGCCTCCATAATTTCATAAGGCTAAACACTACCTTTCTCCTGTATGAGACTAAGCATTGTCTCCCTTTATTACACGAGGCTAAGCATTGGCTCCATAATTGCATAAGGCTAAGCACTGCCTTTCTTTGCATGAGACGAAGCATTGACTCCCTTTCTTGCATGAGACTAAGCAATTTATCCGTTGATTGCATAAGGCTAAGCACTGCCTTTATTTTCATGAGACTAAGCATTGTCTCCGTTCTTTGTATGAGACTAAGCATTGTCTCCCTTTATTGAACGAGACTAAGAAGTGTCTCCATTTATTGCATAAGGCTAAGCATCGCCTCCGTAATTGCACAAGGCTAAGAACTGCCTTTCCTTGAATGAGACTAAGTACTGTCTCTTTTCCTCGCATCGGGCTAAGCACTGCCTTCATCTCACACAAGACCAAGCCTTGTCGGGTATCGTTCTCGCATATGACTAAGAATCACATGTTTCCTTTATCAAGCGATTGATATTACCACATACTTGCATTTCATGGGCTGAAACATTGCCACATTGTCTGAATGCGTTATAGTCCGAAGGCATCATCCTCATAGCCCAAAAACACCATTTCATGGCCTGAGGATCTCTCAAAGCTGCATATCAATATTCAAAGGTGTCATAGCCCAAAGGCACCATCCTCATGGCCCGAGGACACTATTTCATGGCCTGTGAATACCTTTATTATACGTTTCATGGCCCAGGACATCATGGTCTAAAGACATCATCCCCACCATCCATAAGATAACCTTCATGATCCAAAGGAAATTTGCATAATGCTTAAATAACTTGTATATGTTCGTGTGCACCATGTCTTTAATTTTTCACGTAACTGTTCTACAAATTGGAGCAATCTTTGCTCCAGTTTTCCGTTCACATCCTTTGACTACTTCAAACGTAACCGAGATTAACTACCTTTCGCTCTATGACCGTTCAAATATCTGCCTTGTCGCACCCCTTTCTCTCGCGAAATCGAGTTTCGACACGTGACAACTCTTTTAAGGAAGAGTGTTAAAAGAGAGAATCGCCACCTAACGGATTTAAGGTGCGTTAGGGCTCCTATTTGTAGATAACTTTGGTTTAATTAGTTGCATCATGAAAGATCGGGTAAGGGCTCAAATTACCTTGAGGAGAAGGTGTTAGGCACTCCTTGAGATCCATAATGATGGGTCCCGACCGAACTCGAATTATATGAATTAGTCTAAGCAAAAGAGAAGAGACAAAATTGGGCAAATAAAATATAATGATTGACTTTAAAACAAAGGTTGGGGTCCAAAGTATTTTATCCTAAAGGATCACCCCGTGCAACATAAATAATACTTCGTAACTCCCTCGAAATGGGGTGTTACTCATATTATTCATCGTCCACAAACTATCATCTCCTGATACCCAATTACTATCTTTAAGTTGTTTACCTAAAGCGCACTAGTTGATTCTAAATCGTACCCTATGCGTGCACTACCCGTCCCATGCCTATGGTCCAGGAGGCATTTAGACCTCTATCTCGGGTGGTTCTAGACTTAACTTAGGTTGCTCAAAAATGAGAAAACTATGCGACATACAAAATAATTTTAGACTTTCATGTATAGGAAAACAAGGGCTCAAGTTGGCCTCCGCACTAGGGCAACAAATGCACGCAAAACTAATTAACATTGATAGTTTCAAATTTTAATAAGTTAAGGTTGCAGAACCCTATAGGCAAGATCTCTATGTGATTATGGATTTTATAAATGGGCAGTTTCATGTTTAAAGCCTTTTTTTCACTTAATACAATTTCTAAAGCCTACATAGTTGCCTACTGATTATACGCATAAGAGGTTAAACCTATAGGCATGATGTCTAGGTGATTCACGCAGTACCTAACAATGGTAATCACAAGAATATGTTCAGAATTTCTTAATCAAGTCCTATAAGCATGGTTTCTAATAATGATAACCAACACAGTGTTAAAAAATCTTAAAGAAATGAGCAGGACAATAATTAAGACTAATTTTAGACCCTATAGGTAGGATTTCTATAGTTATTAAAACTGATTTTTTTTAGATCCTATAGGCATGATTTCTAAGTTATACGTAGGGCAACATGTAAATTAACAGGGTCTTATACATCCTAATGCATGTGCACACTGAGATATTAATAATTCAATATCATATAGACATGGTTTCTAACAGGTAAAAGCAGAACACCTTTGAACCAAATAAAGAACCTATAGGCAGGATTTCTAACACACATTTGAGCAAAGTAGGAAATTTGTAGGCAAGATTTCTATAATAACTAAACATGTTTGAGCAAAGTAACGCATTTTGAGACCAATAGAATACCTATAGGCAGGATTTCTACCCATTTTAATGCAAGATAAAAACCCCTTTCCCAATTTTACTGGTGCCCCAAAATGTTATTACAAGTATTATTACAGACCTAGAATGAATAAATTACAAAGCAAAATAACTATAAGGAGCCTACAGTAGGCCTAAAGATACAACCAACCAGGCCAGGCCTTCATTCCCATGGTTCATAATAGCCCAGAAATTACATCTTCATGGACATAAGGCAGCCAGGAATTGAGTGATTCACCCAGTGGGCATAAAATAGAACCTAGGATATAGAACCAAGACCCTAGTGTGTCAGATTTCCCAAGGGCTTCAAGAACCCAGGGCAGTGCTCACACCAGGGAAGTTAGCAGAGATAATTTCAGAGGAGAGACTAGGGACCAAGTACTAGTGTGTCCGAGTTCACAAGGCTCTCAAATGAACCCTGAGCGGCGCTCACACAATGGAGGTCAAAGGACAGAGCCTAAATATCCTTGGTTTTCAGCCGGCTAAGAATAAGAACTCAAAGGGACCAGACAGTAAAGGAATAAAATGAGGTTAAGGGATACCACTGAAGAACAGAACCAAATTGAGCATATAAAAACAAGTAATAGACATGCTTAAATTTAAGATAGACCTAACTAAGTTTCAGAAGAGAAGTTTAATCACATATGCATACATTAACAAGGCAAGTTGAAAAATAGATTTGTAATAAGAAAAAGAGAGTACAGATTGCTAAGTGCACAAGACTAGATTTAGAGAGGTATCGGGTTAGGGTTCTTCAAAGGGAAGAGAGTGGAGGGGCGGCGGGTTTAGAGAGAATGGGGTTAGGATTTTGGGGTCGAGTGATATAAGGAAATGGGGGAAGGCATTATGAGTCGTTGATCATTTTTTATCAACGATTGGGATTTAAGAAGGGTTGGGTTGGTTTTGGACTGGGTTGGGTCGCTTAGGATTGGACTGGGGTTATTGGGACAAGGTCTGAGTAGTTTAGGTCCAAAAAATAGGTAAGTTTTGGGCCAGATTTTAAATACCCACTATTTAACAAATAAATAATTTATAAAAATAATTAATAAATGACAAAAATATCATTTGTCTAATAAAATATTTAAAAACAATTATTTAACATTATAAAAATATAAAAATTTATTTTCTACCTAAATAATATAATTATACATGCATACATGCTATTATTATAAAATGTGCAATTTAGCCCTGAAAATGCAAATGTTATTATAATAAATGCACTGAAAATATTTAAAACCTCATATCGGTATAAATGATAAGTTTAGATGATTAAATCATCAAAAAATAATTTGGAGGGTAATTATTGGATATTTATATAATAAAATGCAAAAAGAAATTGATTTAAGGCCTTAAAAAGTATGAAAAATACTTGTGTGTGTTTGTAAATCAAATGATGATTCATATGCACTGTTTTGAAAGTATATATATACATTTGAAAATATGAGGGAAAATTGGGTATCAACAGCTGCCCATTTTTACCCGGGAAGGATGAAAGAGTTGTCGGGTAAAGAAATGATGACTGATTTTGACCGAATGGGGTGATTTTGAAAATATAGGCCGAACCCTAGTTTCTTAGTTGCCTACATATTTCTAGTTTTACAGGAATCAGGCCATGTGTAGTTCTGGATCCAACGGTGGAATAAATTGAGTTGTTGTAGGAACAAACAGACTTTTCTGGACAGGGCGATATCGGGATTCTAAATGGATGTATCTGGGAATGGTTATGGATATTTGGCTGGTTATCATATAGGAATGGGTAATGAACGGTGGTTGGTTACGTTTGAAATAATTGCAGGACATGAGGTGAATGGAAACTGGAGCGAAGATTGCTCCAGATAGGAGAACGTTTACTTCCTTGATCACATGCAAACTCAAAACACGATGTATGAACAATGTATATGTTGATTATTGCAAGAGTTTAACATGATTCAAATTCCCTTTGTACCATGGAGATCGTCTTTGGACGGTGAGGATGATATCCTTATACCATGACATCCTGGGCCACGAATCGTGAGATAGGGAATTCGCATGCCATGAAATGATGTTCTCGGGCCATGAAAATGGTGCCTCTGAACTATGGCGCCTTTGAATAACGATGTGAAATATTGAGAGATCCTCAGACCATGGCATGTTATTTTCCAGCTCTGAGGATGATGCCTTCAGACTATACGCCTTTGGACAAAATGGCGATGTTTCAGCCCATGATATGCAAAGAAATGATGCTTGACAAAACAAGACAGAGCTTAGTCTTGTGTAAGATCGGGGGCAGATCTTAGCCCCGGGGAAGGGTTTAGTTCAAGGTTTTAAATAGCATAGAATTTGTGGTTATGCGAGGAGAGACAATGCTTAGTCTCGTGCAAGAATGGAGACAATGCTTCGTCTCGTGCGGGGGAAGGCAACGCTTAGCCTTATGAAATTAAGGAGGCATGGCTTAGCCTCATGCAAGATGGAGACAGGGCTTAGTCTCATGCAATGGAAGGCAGAGCTTAGCCTTATGCAATTAAAGAGGTAGGGCTTAAACTCGTGTAAGATGGAGACAATGCTTAGTCTCATGCAAGGGAAGGCAGGGCTTAGCCTCATGCAAATATGGAGACAGTACTTAGTCTCATGCAAGGGGAAGGTGGAGCTTAGCCTTATGCAATTGAGGAAAGTCTTATCCTCATGCAAGATGGAGAAAATGCTTAGTATCATGCAAGGGAAGACATAGCTTATCCTTATGCAATTAAGGAGGCAGGGATTATCCTCATGCAAAGATGGAGACAATGCTTAGTATCATGCAAGGGGAAGGCAGAGCTTAGCCTTATGCAATTGAGGAGGCAGGGACTATCCTCATGAAAGATGGAGAAAATGCTTAATCTCATGCAAAGGAAGGCAGTGATTAACCTTATGCAATTGAGGAGGCAGGGCTTAGCCTCATGAAAAGGTGGAGACAGTGTTTAGTCTCATGTAATGAACAAATAATATGTAGTAGTAGAGTATTTCTTAATTGTAGATGTGTTTGCGCTTGGCAGCTTTGTTGTTATGAAGATAGTGATTCTGAGGTGTGCATATTTGTGGCTATTACTTGTTCCTGCATTCAAAGAAAAATTATGAGTTTTATAGGGGAGCCTGGTTCGCGCCTCCGCCCGCTTGCTTTGCTTTGCTCCGCATTGAAATCCCGCTCGAGTTACCGTGGGTAGAATCCAGCTAATTCATATATATGTGCATCATTATTTAAAATGCAGTAATATGCAATATCAAATAAATTAGATGGGCCAATAACTGTGACCATTTTAGAAACGTTGCAACTTCCTTGCAATAGAATTTTGAGGGTCCTCAAAATTCTGCCCCAGTTATTTAGACGACTTTCTGACTGTTCTGCATATGAGGACATTGACTAGACTTGTTCTGGAATTTTGAGGGTCCTCTTCAAAATTCTGCCCCAGTTTCTGATTGTGGGGAAAATGAAAATTTTATTGAATTGTGACCGAACCCACAGGGCTGCCTATGTATCCCTTCTTAAATGAGAATCAGGTCAAGCATAGTTTAGTTACATCAAATGAAGAATGTAAACAGTTTAAACATAATATCTTTTGACTGCGTCTAAATTGAAAGGCTTTTGCCAAATCTCTCCGTCCATTTTTACGAGTATGGGTGCTCCTCCCGTCAGTGCTCTATGAAATATGTAGGGTCCTTGCCAGTTGGGTGAGAATTTTCCTTTGGCTTCATCCTGATGTGGAAAGATTCGCTTTAGCACCAGCTGCCCCGATACGAACTATCTAGGTTTGACCCTTTTGTTGAAAGTTATGGACATTCTATTCTGATAAAGTTGAACATGACATACTGCATTCATTATTTTCCCATCAATGAGAGCTAATTGTTCATAGCGGCTCCTTATCCACTCTGCATCACTGAGTTCAACTTCTTGTATAATTCTCAAGGAAGGAATTTCTACCTCGACGGGAATGATAGCTTCAATACAGTAGACTAGCAAATAGGGAGTTGCTCCGGTTGATGTGTAGACTGTTGTATGATATCCCAATAAAGAAAATGGTACCTTCTCGTGCCATTTCTTTTGATTTTCTACCATCTTCCTCTATATATTTTTGATGTTCTTGTTGGCGGCCTCCATGGCTGCATTCATTTGGGGTCGGTACGTCGTGGAATTCGTGTGATTGATTTTGAAGTCTCGCACATAGCTTTCATCAAGTCACTGTTGAGATTGGTGGCATTGTCTGTGATGATGGACTCTGAAACCCCGAATCTGCAAACAATACGATCTCTAACAAAATCTGCGACGACTTTCTTGGTTACATCTTTGTACGATGCAGATTCAACCGATTTTGTGAAGTTGTATATGGCCACTAGAATGAACCTATGCCCATTTGAAGCGGAAGGCTCGATTGGTCCAATTACATCCGTTCCCCAGGCGGAAAAAGGTGAAGGTGCACTTGTTTCATTGAGTTCATTTGGAGGAACCCGTATCAAAATTGCGTGTATTTGGCACTGATGACATTTATGGACATACCTGATGCAGTCTGTTTCCATAGTCATCCAAAAATATCCTACTCTAAGTATCTTCTTGGCTAAAATGAAACCATTCATATGTGGTCCACAAGTTCCAGCATGTATCTCTTCAAGATGTTTGAAAGCTTCCTTGGAGTCAACACAACGTAATAGCCCTAGGTTTGGAGTCCTCCTGTACAGAATTCCTCCACTTTTGAAGAAATGGTTGGATAATCTTCGGAGCGTGCGTTTCTGAGTATAATTTGCATGCTCCGAGTACTCTCCTTTTGCCAGGTACTCCTTGATATCATGGAACCATGGATTCCTATCTGTTTCTTCTTCAACATGAGCATAGTAAGCTGACTGATTATGGATCCTTACCGGAATGGGGTCGATGAAATTCTTGTATGGATGTTGTATCATGGAGGATAAAGTGGCCAATGCATCTGTGAATTCATTCTGGATTCTCGGGACATGTCTAAACTCTATCTTCGTGAACCTCTTCATCATCGCTTGTACATGATATAGATATGGTAATATCTTGGTGTTCTTTGTCGCCCATTCTCCTTGCACCTGATGTACCAGCAGATCCGAATCACCAATTACTAGAAATCGTTGGATATTCATGTCAACAACCAAATTGAGCCCTAATATTCAAGCCTCGTATTCTACCATATTATTGGTGCACGGAAATATTAGTTTTGCGGACACCGGGTAATGTTGACCGTTCTAACACCAAAACGGCTCATATAATTATTCCTTTGAAATTTGTAGCCCCATCGAAGAAAATTCTCCACCCGTCGTAGGCTTCGGCGATATCTTCTCCTAAGAATAACACTTCTTCATCAGGAAAATACATTTTTAATTGTTCGTATTCTCCTCCTACATGATTTTCCGCAAGATGATCTGCTAACGTCTGTCCCTTAACCGCCTTCTGAGTCACATAAATGATGTCAAACTCACTCAATAATATCTACCATTTTGCTAGCTTCCTTGTAGGCATGGGCTTCTGGAATATGTATTTCAAAGGATTCATCCTCGATATGAGATATGTGGTATAGGCACAGAAGTAGTGCCTCAGTTTTTGGGCTATCCATGTCAGAGCACAGCACGTGCGTTCCAGCAGAGAATACCGTGATTCATAGGGTGTGAACATCTTACTCAGATAATATATGGCATGTTCTTTCCTCCCTGTCTTGTCATGTTGTCCCAAGAAACAATCGAAAGCGCCATCTAACATGAAGAGGTAGAGTAGCAGTGGTCTACTAGACTCTGGCGGGACTAGGACTGGTGGTGTGGACAAGTATTCTTTGATTTTGTCAAAAGCTTTTTGGCAATCTTTAGTCCAACTGGTTGCGGCATTCTTCTTCAGCATTTTGAAAATAGGCTCACATATTACAGTTGATTGTGCTATGAAGCGGTTGATATAATTGAGACACCCCAGGAAACTCATTACGTCTTTCTTGTTCTTTGGTGGTGGCAATTCCTGGATATCCTTTACTTTTGATGGATCTAGCTCAATTCCTCGGCAGGTGACAATGAATCCTAACAGCTTTCCGGCAGGAACTCCAATAGCACATTTTGCGGGATTCAGTTTCAGATTATACCTTCGAAGTCGATCAAAGAATTTTCTCAAATTCGCTATATGATATGTACCTTCTTGGATTTGATGATGACATCATCCACGCATACTTTTATCTCCTTGTGTATCATATTGTGGAAAATAGTTGCCATGGCTCTCATATAAGTGGCCCCAGCATTCTTTAGACCAAATGACATCATTTTGTAGCAGTATACTCCCCATGGTGTAATAAAAGCTATTTTCTCGGCATCTTCTTCATCCATCCAGATCTGATGATAACCCGGAAAGCAATCCACAAAGGATTGGAGTTCATGTTTGGCGCAGTTGTTGATCAGTATGTGTATGTTTGGTAGTGGGAAATCATCTTTGGGACATGCTCTCTTCAGGTTCTGATAGCCGACACACACTCTGACTTTCCCATCCTTCTTCGGAACCGGCACAATGTTGGCCAACCAAGTCGGATATTCAACCACTGTGAGAACCATAGCTTTGATCTGCTTGGTGACTTCCTATTTGATTTTCATACTCATATCTGGCTTGAAATTTCTGATCTTTTGCTTTACCGGTGGACACATCTGATTGGTGGGTAGCTTATGAGCCACTATGGATGTACTCAACCTAGTCATATCAGCATACAACCATGCGAAAATGTCTTCATATTCTTTTAGGAAATATGTGTAATCTTCTTTTTCTAATTGTGACAAGTGAATGCTTATGCGAGTTTCTTTGACTGTTTCAAAATCTCCCAAGTTGACTATCTCAGTTTCGTCCAAGTTGGACTTTGGCTTATTCTCAAAATTCTCAACTTCTCTAAAAATTTCTTCAGGTATTACATCTTCTTCTTCTATCTCTTCCGAGGCACTATCCTTATGTCGCGTTGTTTCATTACATGTCATAGTCGTTGGTTCATCAAGATAAGAAATAGTAATGCTATAGAGAGAAAAATGTAGAGAATAGTAATAAATAATAAAATAACAAGCCATTGATAAGTGTCAAAATGTCAAACAAAAAAGCGTTTTTAATGATCCAAACAAAGGTTTCCAAGAAAAAATACTGAAAATGCTTTAAAAATTCTCAAAAGGATGGTTTTCAAAAAATAAATGACACTAGTAGCCAGGCTACCCCGGGACTCGACGGGCCCTTGATGGTGTGGCTTTCCAATTACTGAGGACGGCTCCCTTATCCACTATCCGGATGACGAGGCCTTCATCCTCCTCCTCCTCAACTATTACACTACAATCCATGTCTTGTTGTCCATCCTGAATTCTGTGCCATTTTATCAAGTAAGATTTGACTCTCTCTCCAAGTTTTGCTCAGGAATGCTCCACCAGCCGAAACATCAACATTTGCTTTCACAGTATCAGCTAAACCCATGTAGAAATGCTGCCCCGACATTTTCTCTGGAATACTATGATGTGGACAGATAACCAGCATCCCCTTAAATCGTTCCCATGTCTCTTGCAGTGTTTCAACTGGTTTCTGTCTGAAGCTCAAGATTTCATCAATTTGTTGAGCAGTCTTGTTGGGTGGATGAAACTTGTTCACGAACTGTTTGACTAACTCCTCCCATGTGGTAATGGAATTGATGGGGAGTGAGTTAAGCCAAGTTTGGGCAGCACCAGTCACTGAGAATGGAAACAACAACAATTTTATTGCTTCCTGAGTAACGTTAGGCTGCCTCTTTGTTTTGCAGATTGATAGGAAGGTTTTCAAGTGCTGTTGGGGGTCTTCAATGTATGACCCTGAGAATAGCCCTTTGTTCTGCAATAGGTGCAACATATTATTTGTTATCTGAAAGGACTCGGCCTGTATCTGAGGAACCACTATTGCCGTGGCCAAATTCTCAGCTGTGGGTTGTGCCCAGTCATATAAAGGAGCCTCTGCCCCTATTTGAGCGACTTGGTCTACCACATCATCCCCATGATTATTCCGGTTATGTGCATCTTCCATGCTGGTTTCAATTTGTGGTTGATGTTTGCTTTTCCGGTTCGTCCGGTTTATGGCCCTGAAAACTTTCTCGGGGTCTGATAAGGCTTCAATTACTTCACCAGTCCTCGATGAGTTTCTAGGCATGCACCTGCAATACGTTAGCAAATGTTAAACTTTCAATGTGAAAACAAAAATTTTGAAGACAATTGACTATATTTCAGAATTTTGTATTTCTTCCAACTCAATTGATAATACCGTTAAGTCCCGGCAACGGCGCCAAAATTTGATCATGCTCAACTATGTCTAATAAAAGACTAAACGGGCGTTGCAAATATAATCCGGGGTATAACCCAGAGTCGATCCCACAGGGAATTTACGTATCAATCAAGTCTTTAGAATACACAACTTTCACTCAATCAATTCTCTCAAGACTTTTTAATATAAATTGGTGATGTCCTAATAATTCTACTGACAATAATAATAACTA
>ML421806.1:0-12556 GCA_005239525.1 Nicotiana knightiana | reverse complement strand
AATTTGCAAACTACGGCATATTGTAAACCTTCGATCACGTTCATTCTGTCAACTTCTGATTCTGTAAACTTCACCATAGGCTGCCCTTGTAACAACACTGCTCGACATAAGGAAATTGGCTCGACAGTGCATTGTTTCGCTTGAACTGTTGCATTGATCGTGTTTGGTTTCAGAATTTTCGAGTAATCTAGTGGCTTGGGTGTTGATGTAGTGTTGTTATGGAGGATGGGAGGTGCTTAGGAGGGCTGACCAGCCGTTGGAGGTGGCTGGTCGCCTGCCGGCGACGCCATGGCAGTGATCAAAAAGCTTCGAGAGTTTTTTGCTTGTTAGGGTTAGGGTTGAGAGAGTTTTTGGCTCTATTACGAGGTCCGCAATAGTTAGTAGTTTTATCTCTATGTCTTTACACCTTCACACATGTATTATTTGGATTGACCCATTGGGAGGAATTTTTCATGGCAAAAGCGGGAATAAGAGTGACATAACTGGAAGCTTTCAGTCTTTCATACAACTGATCGATGTGTTCGGCAATAAGGGTGTATTGTCTGGGCGGTCTGCGGTCAAAATTTGGTCTGGGTTTTTGATAGTTTTGGCGGGCTCGCAGTGAGTGGTAATATGCTGGCTGGGTATTGTAAGTATGGTAAGCGGTGGCGGGTTGTGAATAATTGGGAGGTGAAGGCTGATATGTGGGTGGAGGTGTTTGGTATGTGAGAGGAGATTTCGGACCTTGGGCTACCATCACGGCCCCTACTTCCTTCTTCTTGGATATTACTCCTGACTGCAAGGCCTTGTTGGTAGCTTGTAATGCTTCGAAAATTAGTTACCATCCCGCTTTTAATTCCTTCTTCTATTATTTCTCCCAATTTGATGATGTCGGAGAATTTATGAATTTCAATGACCATTAACCTATCATAATATTGTGGATCCTGGGCCAGACAAAGAATTTGTTCATTTTCTCTTCCTCCAATGCTGACCTTACCTTTGCATCTTCCGATCTCCACCGAGTAGCACACTCGCGGAAAGTCTCTGTTGGCTTCTTCTTGAGATTCTGGATATAGAAAACATCTGGTGCATTCTCTGTATTGAATCTGAATCGATCCATGAAATCTGGTGCCATGCCTACCCAATTAATCCACTTCTTTGGATTTTGGCTGATATACCAAGATAGGGCGTCTTCAGTGAGGCTCCTCGTGAATAACTTCATGCGGATTATTTCATCTTTACCAAAACCTATGAGCTAGTCATAGTATGTCCTCAGATGCACCTTTGGGTCACCTGTTCCGTCGAACATTTCAAACTTGGGAGGTTTGAAACCCTCTGGCAGTTCTACGTCTGGCTGAATACACAAATCTTCATAGTTCAAACCCTCAATTCCTTTACCCCCTTCGACGCCTTAGACTCGACTTGTGTGCTTCTTAAGTTCCTCCGCCATATTCTTGATAAACAGGTCCTTCTCGATGGATTCTGGTGTGTGTGGGGTTTTTTGTGAAGTGTGAGGAAAGGTTTCCACGTATATGGGGTTATTTTGATGGATTCTGGGGATTTGGGTGTAATGGTGATCATTCATTGAGTTCTCTGGATCAGGGGTAGGTTGCGGTGTGTTTTGAGGAGTATGGTAGGTGGTAGTTTGTGGGTACTGTGTTGGATGATGTTGGCACTGAGGAGGAGTTGGTACTGGTGGAGGATTAGGATTTTAGGGAGGCGTGGCGTATTCATGAGGTGGGGGAGGGTTTCACAGATGCTGGTTTGGTGTGTTTTGAGGAGACACTAGGTTTTGGGCATTTTGTTGGTTGATGTCTGGGACGTTCAACGTGAGGAAAGGTTTGCCAAGTTACGGACCTGCTCAAGTTCCCCTTGTATCTCCAGTATCTTCTGCTCCAATCATAGAACCAAATCATTCTGTGCCAAAGTACTCCGACCATCGGAAGTCTCAACATTCTCTGCATGTGTACCATTGTCTTTCCTGATACCACTCATGTCATCCATCTTAGCTTTTCCCTTGATTTTAGGATCACTTGGAGGAGGAGGAGGTGGAGGACCTCTATATATGTTATGATATGTTGATGATGCCAGTATGCACGAATCAACCTTAGGGGATGGGAATAATCAAAACAAAGAAAAGAAAAAAGGTAAACGAGTTAGTAGAGAGTTTTGAAAGGATATTTGCAGTATTTAAACGCGTATTGCGAAATTATAATTTTGTGTCCTAATTTGGGGGACTTCATTGTTCCCGAGGTAGGCCTAACGACAATAGATTTGAAGAAAACTCAATGTTGATAACTGCATCATTTCATTAATATGATAAATGGACTGAATCCTTACTAAAACGACAATAATTATGAAGAGTCACTAGTTGCATTTGACTTATTACATTATAAACGAATCTAAAATAAGTAAATGTCAATCATAATCTACTCGGTCTCAGAGGGACCAACTCCAAGCTTGGCCTTCTTAGCCCCATCAATCAGATGCACCAACTCGCACACGTCTAACAATAAATATGCCCTTGCTAGATGCACTCCTTCATTGCCTTCTGCGTTCTGACAATTCGAGACCCTTTTCCTCATCTTTCCCTCAAGTTCCATCAAACCCTGGTCCAGATACTCCAACCTATCCGTTGACTTAGTGGCGATTCCCCTCCATTCGTTGATTGCTTCCATGTCCACTTTATGTTATTCCAAATTCCTGGCCTCAGATTCAAAAATCCTTTTGTGCAACCTCTGGTATTTGACTTGTTCCTCAACAGCATCATCTATGAACCTATTTATCAAATCAACCCCTGGATTGACTTCTCCAACTATGTCATCAACCAACCATGATGGCTAGAAATACACATGGCCGACATGATACTGGTCTGGCTCGATGGTATCCTTTCCCACAATGATCTTTTGATGCCACATATGATGTGCCTTACACTTGAATTGAATGGCATTACCCTGGAAGTCTACTTTGTAATGAACCATCTTGGAGACTCGAGGTATGACCTGTTTCCTCCCAGCTTGCCTCATGACTATGATAGGAGCATAGGGATAGATACCCCTTAATCCGATTAGCACTAGATGAGGAAAATCTCTTGACATGATGATGAATTCACTACTAGGGAACCAGTCGAACATCCAATGGACCTTGTCATCAGTCAAAATGCCAAAGAAGTGTACCCAGCCAACAACATTTCCTGGTTGGGCAAACCTTCCGGGATAAAAGTCATTCTTTTCGGATGGTGAAAAGTTATGTGATCATTCAATGGTCGCCCCGAAAATTCTTGACGGTATTGTCCCCTTTGAAGGTGTTCCAACAGCCATATTTGCAGCAACAAATTACAACCCTCAAAATGCCTATATCCTTTCTTGCAACGGTCCAAGGATCGGTATATCTCAGCTATGATCATCGGGATAAAAGTGTAGGTTTATCCATCGATTCCTTCCATTAGGGTCTTAGTAACCATAGCTAAGCGAGTGTGGATCCTTTCTCCTTGTATTGGGAATACCAATATCCCCTGAAAACAGACAATGAACACAAAAACCCGGCGGTGAGTCCAATCCAGAGAAGTGATGGCAAACTCATCTGATAGAGGCGGTAGAACTTGCTGCGCCCATAACGGTTGTAAAGGAAGTCGAATGTTATGTAAGACTTCTTCAGGCAGACTAAATCATCATTCCTTCTAAAACCCATCATTTTCAGAAAACCTCGAGAAGTGCAATTTTCCGATAAAAACAGACCAGGGTTGTCCCAAGGAAGCTCAACAAAGCCTCTTATTTCCTCTAAAAGGGGATCATTTCTATGTCACCGAATCGGACAGCCCTCTTCTCATCCCAGAACATAGTAATGGCCTCAATCAGTACATTTTTTGGCTGAATGTCTAGCAAAGAAGGTAAATTCTCGAGAACTCTTTTCACATGGTTTTTGTCGCTTGGCGAGAGATTTTCCCACCAATATAGCAACAAACGTGGATACTTCGAACCATGACGAACCTGGGGACCTCATGCCTCATTTATGCAAAATAGATAAAGTTAGCCCTTTCCCCCTCCGGATTCGACTATTTACACATTAATAATTAGCATATCGGCACGTTTTCTCCAAATAATGCACATATCATGATTGTACCCATTGGGATTATGGAAATTTCGAAGGGCTTTGGACAAGGTTTGCCTTAGAGAGTTATCATGCGGATAACGTTCTAACCCATACTAGGTTTTGACATGATGCATGCACAGTTAATAACAGAGTGGGGGTTTCTAGAAGAGTCTAGATCGGTACCCTCAAGTGGAAAACTTGAGAGGGAAAGGCATGAAACCGTCGATTGCACTATTGATCGACTAGTTTTACCGTAAATGAGCCTTTCCAAATTTAAAAGGGTGATTCCAGAAGAGCGCGGACACTCATCAAGTGCCGATATTGTATTAATTACGCACGAGTGGAATATGATGTGGAGCATGCTTTATGTAAAGATAAAACAACACGTTGTGAAGTATTTTGCATGATGAAGGCAGTAAATAGAGTATTAAATGAAATGTAAAGAAAAAAGAAAGAAAAACAAGGAAGAATTTAGTTCGCGCAATGTGAAAGAGTTGTAATAAAGCAAGTAAAAGGGGGTAGGGATAGGGAGAGAGATGATATAGCCAAAAAAAAAGATTTGGAGCAAGTGAACATGACTAGAAAATAATGGGAAACACATATTGTAACCAAACTAGGCAAAGATTTGCATATTAACACGAATTCACATAAGGAAAAATAGAAAAAAGGATGTGCATGTAGCAATAAAAAGGGAAACGGGAGTGGGACGATCATGTAACAACAAAATAACAAAAACACACTTATAGGAAGAGACTAATTCATATAGACCAAGTTCGCAATGGTAAGAGCCTAAAATATATCCCCAGCAGAGTCGCCATCCTGTCGTGCCCCTTTTTCTCGCGATATAGGGTTTCGACACGTGACAACTCTTTTAAGGAAGAGTGTTAAAAGAGAGAGTCTCCACCTAACGGATTTAAGGTGCCTTAGGGCACCTATTTGCAGATAACTCTGGTTTAACCAGTTGCGTCACCAAAGATTGGGTAGGGGATCAAATTACCTTGAGGAGAAGGTGGCACTCCTCGAAGTCCACAACAGTGGGTCCCGGCCGAACTCGAATTATATGCATTAGTCTAAGAAAAAGAGAAGAGACAAAATTAGGCAAATAAAATAAAATGATTGAATTTAAAACAAAGGTAGGGGGTCCTAAATATTTTAGACTAAAGGATCGCACCGTGCAACATAAATAATACTTCGTAACTCCCTCGAGGTGGAGTGTTACTCATATTATTCAGCGGGCATAGATCATCATCTCCTGCTACACGATTACTATCTTTAAGTTGTTTACCTAAAGTGCACTAGTTGATTCTAAATCGTACCCTATGCGTGCCCTACCCGTCCCATGCCTATGGTTCAGGAGGCATTTGGACCTCTATTTCTAGTGGTTATAGACATAACTTAGGTTGCTCAAAAATGAGCAAACTAAGCTACATACAAAACAATTTTGGACTTTTATGTATAGGCAAACAAGGGCTCAAGTTGGCCTCCGCACATAGGCGACAAATGCACGCAAAACTACTAAACATTCACAATTGCAAATTTTAATAAGTTAAGGTTGCAGAACCCTATAGGCAGGATCTCTATGTGATTCTGGATTTTATAAACGGGCAGTTTCATGTGTAAAGCCTTTTTTTCTCTTAATAAAATTTCTAAAGCCTACATAGTTGCCTACTGATTATAAGCATAAGAGGTTAAACCTATAGGCATGATGTCTAGGTGATTCACGCAGTAACTAACAATGATAATCACAAGAATATGTTCATAATTGCTTAATCGAGTCTTATAGGCATGGTTTCTAACAATGATAATCATCACAGTGTTGAAAACTCTTAAAGAAACGAGCAGGACAATAATTAAGACTGATTTTAGACCCTATAGGTAGGATTTCTATAGTTATTAAAACTGATTTTTAGATCCTATAGGCATGATTGCTAAGTTATAATCATGGCATCATGTAAATTAACAAGGTCTTATATAGCCTAATGCATGTGCACACTGAGATATTAATAATTCAATATCCTATAGGCATGGTTTCTAACAGGTAAAAGCAGAACACCTTTGAACAAAATAAAGAACCTATAGGAAGGATTTCTAACACACATTTGAGCAAAGTAGGATATTTATAGGCAAGATTTCTATAATAACTAAACATGTTTGAGCAAAGTAACGCATTTTGAGCAAAATAGAATACCTATAGGCAAGATTTATACCCTTTTCAATGCAAGATAAAACCCCCTTTCCCAATTTTACAAGTGCCCGACAATGTTATTACAAGAATTATAACAGACCCAGAATGAACAAATTACAAAGCAAAATAACTATAGGGAGCCTACAATAGGCCCAAATATACATCCAACCATGCCAGGCCTTCATTCCAATGGTTCATAATATCCCATAAATTACATCTTCATGGACATAAGGCAGTCAGGAATTGAGTGATTCACCCAGTAGGCATAAAATAGAACCTAGGATATAGAACCAAGACCCTAGTGTGTTAGAGTTCCCAAGGGCTTCAAGAACCCAGGGCAGTGCTCACACTAGGGAGGTTAGCAGAGACAATTTCAGAGGAGAGACTAGGGACCAAGTCCTAGTGTGTCAGAGTTCACAAGGGTCTCAAATGAACCTTGAGCAGTTCTCACACTAGGGAGGTCAAAGGACAGAGCCTAAATAACCTTGGTTCTCAGCCGGCTAAGAATAAGAACTCAAAGGGACCAGATAGTAAAGGAATAGAATGAGGTTAAGGGATACCACGGAAGGAAAAAACCAAATTGAGCATATAAAAACAAGTAATAGAAGTGCTTAAATTTAAGACATACTTAACTAAGTTTCAGAAGATAAGTTCAATCACATATGCATAGGTTAACAAGGCAAGTTACAAAACAGATTTGTAGTAAGAAAAAGAGAGTTCATATTATGCTAAGTGCAGAAGACTAGTGTCACAAAAACGAATCATATCGATTGGCAATAGAACCTAATATGTTGAGGACTAATTAAGGCAATTAATGGAGAAGTCAAGACATGATGAAAACAGGATCAAAACAGGCTACATTGCAACAAATTCAAAAACATACTTGTTTTTCTCTTAATGAATACACTCATACTTAGTCAGCTAATCCATAGAAAGGGGATATGAGTGCATGTTTAAATAGCAATTCTAAACAGGAGAGGGGTGGCTATCAATAACACATGGACTAGGCAGAATTAAGAGAAATAAGTCAACTCAGGTCTAAAAATGTCTCAAACTACAAACGCAATGACATTTAGATTAGCAGAGTCTAAAATTGAAGTAACACATTAAACAAAATGGAAGATAAATCAGAAGGAAATGACAAAGGCTGGTAACTCACCAGTTAAAATGAAACAAGAAAGAAAGGAAGCCCACAGTATTGTGAATATCACCAAAAAAGCAAGAACTCAGAATTTCTGGCCTTGGCTTTCAGCCGGCCAGGAGCCAAAGTGCAGAAGAAGATTATTAAAGAGCAAAGAGCCTACAACCTTAGTTTTTGTAGTTTTCTTAATGATTCCGGGGTTGTTTCAAAGGGGAGTGGAGAGGGGTTTATATAGTGTAGGAATTGAACACATAAACATGGAAAATCTTCAGTCAAACACTAGAAAGGAAAGCACTCAAAATCAATAAGGAAATGAGAAAATTTAAAACCTTAATTTTTGGTAAACTACACAAATCGGCAAAAATAAAAGGTAAAAATCATATGCTGCATAGAATAAGATGAACATAGATAGGAATACTATTCAAAATTTAAGAATCGAGCTAGATTGGTTCGATTTAAAAGAATCTTAAACCCTAATTTAGGGTAAGTAAACAAAATCGGCAGAGACAAACAAGTTTACACATAATAGCGAGATAACACTTAAAATTAAAGGTTGAACCAATTTTTGTTCGAATCAAAGAAAATCTGTAAACCTAGCTTTAGGGTTAAATACAAATCAACAAAATAGGAACAAATCAGACTCACATGGTGTAGAATAAACGTGTGTGGACGGAATATCGTCCAGATTCAAGAGATGGAAGTCAATCGAACAGAATCAAAGTAAGAGTACTTGCCATGTTTAGGCAAGTATTAGGTAATACCATAGAGAATCACCCAGTAATGAAAATATACGGATATGGTAAGTGAATGGGAAGAAAATCCCATTAGAAGAGGGATTAGGAAGGGGGTTTACGAGAGGCGGCGGGTTAGGGTTCTTCAGAGGGGAGAGAGTGGAGAGGCGGCAGGTTTAGAGGGAATGAGGTTAGGTTTTTGGGGTCGAGTGATATAAGGAAAGGGGGAAGGCATTGTGAGCCGTTGATCATTTTTTATCAACGCGTGGGATTTGAGAAGGGTTGGTCGGTTTTGGACTGGGTTGGGTCGCTTAGGATTGGACTGGGGTTATTGGGCCAAGGTCTGGGTAGTTTAGTTCCGAAAAATAGGTAAGTTTTGGGCCAGATTTTAAATACCCATTATTTAACAAATAAATAATTTATAAAATAATTAATAAATAACAAAAAATATCATTTGTCTACTAAAATGATTAAAAACAATTATTTAACATTATAAAATATAAAAAGTCATTTTCAGCTTAAATGATATAATTATACCTGCATATGGGCTATTATTGCAAAATGTGCAATTTAGCCTTGAAAATGCAAATGTAGTTATAAGAAATGCACTGAAAATATTTGAAACCTCATATCGGTATAACTGAAAAGTTTAGATGATTAAATCATCAAAAAATAATTGGGAGCGTAATTATTGGATATATATATATATATATATATATATAATAAAATGCAGAAATAAATTGATTTAAGGCCTTTAGAAATTATGAAAAATACTTGTGTTTGTAAATCAAACGATGATGCATATGCACTGTCTTGAAAGTATATATCTACATTTGAAAATATGAGAAAAAAATTGAGTATCAACATGCCTCATAATACGCCTGCAATGTTCAAATTCGCATTCATGACCCTATCAAAATTGCCTGTTACTTACAACACTGTCCTACCCAAAAGAACCTACTCAAAATATACAACCATTCTTATAACAACTTCATCGGTTTCGCTCATTGTTGGATCCAAAACTACACACGGCCTGATTCTGTAATACCGGAGATATGTAGGCAACTCAGGAACCAGGGTTCAGTTTTGGCCGACTGAAAGCCAAGGCCAGAATATTATCAACCTCCTCCGGTGCAAACACTGCTCGGAGCCCTTTCGAGGCTCTTGTGAACTCAAAGGCATCGATTATCTAGGATTCTTGTTACCAGTATTCTAAACTCTTTATTATTTTTCTCATTTATTCTCTCTATTGGTTAGTGTCCTTAACTCTTGAAATGTAAACTATTTTCCTTCTATTTATCTATATTTGTTCTATGAGTTAGTGATGTTTAAATTCTGTAAGCATGATTCATTTTCCTCGTTATTTATGAATCCCTGCTACTATATTGTCGTGATATTATTCTATGACCCCCGTGCAATTCCATGTTCTTTGTTAGTTGAATTCATTAGGTTTCAGCACACATGAGATGATTTCGTTATTAGAATGGATTCCAGTTTTTCTTAGTTTGTTTTAGACATATGTGTCCTCTGCTATATCATGCACTTATATGTTGGCATTTTAGACTTTGTAAAGTTCTTTTGTCCAATAAGACAGACCTCTGAGGTTATGTTCGTTAACTGAAGCATGTTTCCATTCAAGCTCTGTTGCATGTTTTGTTTAGGATGAATTCTAGAATAAAATTGCTATGTTAGTTCTTCCTGCTATCTAGGCAATTGGGCGCAAATAGTTATGCTTGCTTGTCTCATTCCCTTTTAAGTGTTGCATGATCTCATGAGGTAGGACATTGCTGAGGTTTATAGTAGGCCATTTCTATTAGTGTTGCCATGATGCATGTGATCACTTTCATATGTAACTGCATATCTCTCTAACAATAACTGCTTCATATAAGACTCACTTGTTTAAAATTTATCTCTAATCCATGTTGGTTAATGTCTTGATTGCTGGGAATTAGTATGTGTGTGTTTGTCCTGTAAACTGGCCTTCCTCGATCTTTTTAATAAGTTCAGTATGCTACACCTTTTTCTCTGATTGAATAATTACACGATCATGAACATATGTTATTAGTTTTCTATGTCAAACTCACCCAGTTAAAGAGCTCTACTAATTCTCCTAGTTTTCATGTTCAAACCCCATTTATTTCTAAAATGCAAGCTCTAATATGCTTTATGTGAGTCCTGTCAGTATATTTATGACTCTGTATCTATGTCCTTGAACCACTGTTAGTAGGTTTCAGATTTGTTTACTTGGTTGTCATGCGTGGTTTTAATTTGTGTGGTTAAGTTGTTCATCTGCTATTGCTGGATAAGAAGGTCTTCCTTTTAGGCCTAGTATGGATTCTTGTGTGAGTTTGAGTTGAGAAATTGAAGTACTCTGATGTTTGGGGTGCATTAGGATTTGGGTTTGCTGCACGTATGAGGAAAGAAGCAGTTGAGGGCCCATGCTTTACTAGGTTATAGTCTTCTGGGCCTACTATGTACTGGGCATGTAATCTTTTAATATGTAAATTCCGCATTTGTATTTACTAATTTTTGGGCTATAATAATTTTTTTGTAAACTGAACAGATGGGAAAATTAGTAAAAGGGGTAGTGTATTCTAATTCTCACACAAATGGGTAGAAAGCATGACTATAGGACCTATGTGTTCTACTTGTTTTTCCTTAGCATATTTCTTACACCGATAGGCATCATGCCTATAGGAAATCACACACCCCACTAAACTTGTCTAATACATGTATACTATCCAAAGTATGCTAGTTTAAGCAAAGTTTGTACCTTCTTCCATGTCTACTACCGTGTGTTATTGGACAACATGTCTACAAAAATCGACATTTGTAATTACTTGTTAGACAACATGCCTATAGGATATAATAATACATACCTTTGCTAATGCTCATCTAGATACCATGACTATAGAATTTTTAACTAACTAATTAGCTGTTTCTGTTGCTTTCCTTATACTGCCCTACTTAGATGACATGATTATAGGGCACAAAGTATTATAGAATCAAGTTAAAGTGTCGACTGTTAAAATCCTACCTATAGAATACTCTCACTCACCTAGAAATCCTGTCTATAAAATCAATGATGTTAATCCTGAGTCTTCTAAATAGTTGTCTTGCCTCATTCCGCATTTTAGAGATCATGCCCATATAATTTGTAATACTTACGATCTGAAAATTTGTTGTTCTAAGACAACAACACTGTCTGTACGCTTGAAATTAAAATCACATAGAATCCATGAATATATGATTTGATGAATCTTATTCGTCTTAATTCTGAAATTTATCTACTGTCTCTACTATGAACCTGCTCGCGTGCATTTGTTGCTTACATGTGAAGGCCAACTTGAGCCATTTATTGTCCTTATGTGTAGTCCTACATATTTTGAATGTCTCTTAGATTTATCATTTTTTGAACAACCTAAGTAAGTTTAGAACCACCCATATAAAGGTCTAAATCCTCCTGGACCATAGGCATGGGACATATAGTGCACGCATAGGACGCGACTTAGAACTGAATTAGAACGCTTTAAGTAAACAACTTCAACATAGTAATCGGGTAACAGGAGATGATAGTCTATGCCCGCTGAATAATATGAGAAACTCCTATCTAAAAGGAGTTGCAAAGTATTATTTATGTTGCACGGGGTGATCTTTAAGGCTAAAAAACATAGGACCCCCCTGTTCTTTATATACTTGATATGTACATTCAGTCGTTTAAATATTGTAGTTGTATCCTTGTAGTCCTTAAGATTTGTACCAATTGTGTTATAATGAACTTCTTCGACCTTTATATTCTCTTTGGTTATTTGATCACCTAGTCTAATTACATAATCCACATAGTTCTAAGTTCGGCTGGGACCCACTGATGCGTGGCTAGAATTCATGATTTTAAGCATTATATACCTTGCATTTTATGTGCTTTAATGATAAAATACACGTCGTATGCGCCTAATGGGGTTTATTTAATGTGTAGGTGAGTTGGAAATGGAAGCCGAGCTAAATGAGAGCATAAACGTTGGAAAATACGTGCAAGAGTTGAAAAGGAGCGATCCGGGACAAGCCTGNGGCGTTAGACCCCTAACGCCAGGGTGCCTGTTGCGGTAAAGTCCGAGTTTTAAAGGGTTTTAAGTGTTTCCAAGTTGGACTAGAAGTCTTTTACACGGTTAGGGTTTATCCCAACCATATAAATAGACCCAAAAACATAACATGGAGGAGCTTATGCGAGATCGGAGGCAGGATTGATAATTGAAAGAGGATTCTACTTAGTTTTTCTTCTCTTCTGTTCTTTTAGTTTCATAGTTTATTAGTTCTAGAGTTTTTGGGTGGTACATGAACGTTGTAGTTGAAGCTTGAATTATTCTCATTGTTTTATCATAATTGGTTTGTTTATTCAATCTTGTGCTTAATTATTTAATTGCTTGATCA